>JAUELD010044917.1:0-11199 GCA_031471615.1 Aglantha digitale
AAGGCTTGACTAGTTGAGTTTGCGTTCATCGTACATTAATCATCAAAAAGGTTCAATTAAATAATAACAAATTATGTTTGATTCAAACATATATAGTTAAAAAATGTGTGTCATACATATGATGAATTCACAGAGATTTTTGTATATGGACATGCTGGTCTTCTCAAATAAAAAATCATAAGTTTGGCCAAAAACAAAGATGTTTAAATGTCAGTAACTTGAAGATAAAAAACGAACCATTACATCAGAAAAAAAAATATAAAGGAAATCTCAACATTTGTTTATACAGTCAAACCTGTATAAGGGGGCCAACTTCAGGGCCAGAAAAATTGGCCGCCTTAGGCAGGTGGCTGACTTATACAGTAACCTGTACAAGGTGACCAAAATTATTTATATAATATTTTGGCCGCCATAAATAGTTTTTTATTTATTTTTTCATTATATAAACGGCCTTGCTTTACTGAACAAATCACTGAAGTGTTTCTATTTTAGTTATTTTCCATGTAGCTCCTCCTCAAACTTAATGACCATTATAAAATAAAATATATTCTTGCATCTCACTTCCTGTTTTATACCTTAGTATTAAATCACTTAAACATACTTCAAATAACATATAAGATAAACCAAGCCAACTAAAGATTAGTTAGTTAAATTTAAACAAACATAGATTTGATTGTTTTGAATTGATTGCAAAAACCTTTTAAACTGTGTCGAGACAAAAATTGCAGACACAAGGCATATGATAAACCATGTGATGTTTTTCTGATTGTTTTATTGGCTAATTTATTTTGGTTTGAAATTAACAAAATTTTGTTCAAATGATTTAGCTAAACAAATTTATAAAAGGAATTTTAGTTATTTTTAGAGTGTGATATAGAGAAGACCGGTTGAATAGGGTGGTCAATGAATTTTTCAACATTTTAAAATTTATAGTTTTTTTGTCCAGTTTTCAAAATATTATTGAATAATATCAGTTGTACCATCTTTGGAATATGAACTACGAACGTAGTGACGTGGAGACACAATTTTTTCAGGAAAGGAAAACATAATTATAATTTATAATAAAGAGTAATAATACACTAAATCAGTATTTGTGGATCTTCTCTCCAACGTTTGGCATAGAGGAAAATATTATGTCTTGATTCCGCACAAGTGGAATTTATCCTTTGGATAGGACTAAGTACTCTACGGCCTTATATGATCCCAGACTACTTCAAAAGTATAATCGATGGATTGAACTGGGAAAACCTAAAGATGTGATAGAGTCCCCAAGAAAATAAACGATTTCGAGAACGAAGTGACCACAGCTTCAACTCCATTAGGCGCAGAAGATTGTTGAAGATAGAGAGATAAGCTTCAAAGAGATTTTTTTAAACAAAATGAAAGTTCCCAAGGAGAAGAAAGTCACAAATCGCAAAGAAATTGTTTGCAACTCTAGGATAATAACAGAACAAGAATACCTTAAAGATCTTGAAAAACTAGAGGATGCATCAAGAAAGAAAGAAATAAAAAAAAAAAAAACTACAGAAAAAAACTAAAGAAACCTTTCATAGTTGTGTATGATGACTCAAGCGAATCCCGCAGTGAAAGTGAGAAAGAAATGGCAAGTGAAAGTGAAGCAGAAAATAGTAACTGCCCTAACTTCCCGATAAACAATATTATTGGAGGTCCGTTTGAAGTGTTACCTTAAAAAAACAATCGTGTCCCTTCAAACCCTAGTTTATATAGAACATTTCTTTAGTACTCCTTTCTTGACAGAGATGACTTGTTTAACAAATTTTAGATATATTATTGTTAATCGTAAAGTTTTTTTCTATTCGGTACATTTCTTTGTATGGTATTGTTGTATCTAGTTCTTAAATAGATAAATATATAAGTTTGTTTAGTTTCATATATATATCTGTGCTGCGTATAGTATTTTGAAGAGCATCCTTCCTAAAATGTACGCAACTTATTTGAGTTGCGTATTCTTTTGGATCGCGTGCATAGATCATTCTATATTTGAAATAACAACAGTAAATGAATCACATGAATTGCCAAATTTGTTCAGCACAGAGTAAACTAGCCTGCAAGATTTATTGACGCAGTTAGATATCTAAGATGAATAATTGTGTATGGTATAAAAACCAAAGTTTTCGTTTGTGCATACGTTTTAGGACATTTGAATATAGAATACGAATTTACTATTTGCATAATTATCATAAACTTAAACATAATGGAACATAGGCTATATTAAACATATCTAGGCGCTATAAATAGTTTTAAAATTCCTGAGTTTTATATCATTTTGGCATTTGTCAACAAACTGATGAATTATGGTTTATAACTGATTTAAATATTTAGACTATCTGTTTTCACACGAACATATTAGTATTTACTTAAAATGCAAGGAATGTTATTATAAAAGAATTTTAAGAGCTATGCTTATGTATGTATGATTGAAGTTACCAGTGCAGTAGTCCAAACCCTATCACTCCTAGCTACCTTATTATAGGCAAGCTGTTTTGGCAGTTAAAATTTTTTGTCAATATGATTTATATTGAATTTACCACAATATTTTATGTGCATAGCTACATTTACAACATTTATAATAACTTTGTAAAATCGTCCGGATTTAACACAGCACAGGGACAAATGAAAAAAAGAACCTAGCTATATTTAAAAAGACTCACTTAATTTCGCACATTATCTTTAGCTATAAAGCAAATGTACCTACCGAAGTTCCGTGTAAAGAATTTTTTAAAGCTTTAGCAATAAATTGTCCTCTATTTGGTAACATTCTGTAAGTTTATAAATATTGGAGAGAGATGCGCTGCTCATTCGTTTACACTTTCGTACACCAACAGTGTGGAAACGGTAGCATTTTATTCGGGAAATAACCCGTATCGGTATACAAGTTTTAGATACGAGTTAAGAAGTTCTAGACAAGTTTTCGAAGCGAGCTTTAAAAAAGTGTAAAAAGTGAGCAATATTAGAATATTTAAAGTCGAAGTTAACTTTTTTTGATTGACCTGGAAATAAACTTTTCATTAAAGAAATTCATACAGATGGAAGAGTGACAATAATAACAATAAATGTCATAGCGTTAATTTTTGGATTAAATATGGCCTTTTTGCTCTTGTTCCAGAACAATAAAGTTTGTCAACAAAATACCGGCTGTGTAATTTTTGTAGATTTAATGATCCGTTAGATCCTCTAACGTCATGCAAAAATCAAAAAGTAAAAAAAAAAAAGACGGACGTGAAAAAATATATAGGAACCGCGTCAAATCAAGAAAGTTTTATAAGAAGGAATCACATAGTCAATTGTTAACCACCTAAATATAATTTATCTAAATAGATAAATTCAAATATTTCATACAATTTGAGAAGCTAAGAAATATATTCTATAAGACGTGACACGATTTAATTTTATGGACACCACCATCTTCTCGTCACCAAGAACCTTGTCAGTCAGGTGACGAGAAGATTTTCCAAGCTGTACAATAAATTTGAAATTAATGATTACGGCGACGAAGTATTCGACCAATAAAAAGATACAATCACCTTGTTTTAAAAATACTGTTTATTGACCTTTTTACCATTAAGAAGTATTTATACCTTTTTAAAATAAGGCAAAGTAATAAACTGGGTAATAAAGGGTAAAAACTGGGTAAAAAAGGTTAATAACTGGGTAATAGAGGTTAATAACTGGGTAATAAAGGGTAAAACTGGGTAATAAAGGTTAATGGTCTTTATACATTTTTAATTTAAAGTCAATTACTCAGAATGTAATACACCTCTTTTAGAGTAAGCATCCGCCATTTTGAACTTTTTTAATATTAAATTTTGTAAAAAATAAATTTAACATTCGGTTTTCTCGTACGATTTTATGCTTATATACAAATTTGTATTAATTTAAAAACACTGGGGAAAAGTTATAGCTGTATAAAATTTGTATTTTTGAGATAATTTTTGTATTTTTAAGCCTGCAAGCCTGTTCACCGCAATGTACCCAGTTGGAGTGCCCTGTGATAATGTCTGGTAAGCTGTATATGAAGTTCAAACGTAACTGATCACTGATTTAACACCAATGAAAGCACTAAAACATACCAAAACTTTGAACCACGTTTTAAAGAGGTTGTTTATATAGATGCATATTTAATGCTGATGCCATTAAGAATATTCTTCATAAACAAATAATAAGGGCGATGGAGAACCAAACTAATATGAGGGGAGAGCTGAGGAAAAATAACACGTTAAAAAACTAGAAGATCTACTAATTCACTTTACATGCATTCATAACTAATTATAATAACATAATATTCGTCCTTCCCCCCTAAAAACTTCTATCGCTAGATATATTTTTTGACTTTTGACTTTTAAAGATCAATCAACGAATGGGTTGAACTACTTGCCTACATTTTAAATTTTATGAAAATTATATATATCGTATTCAGGTTGAAACTTTATTTGAAGTTTAAAGTAAACAAAACTTACTGATATTGTTTATTACTACACAAGAAGAAACGACAAAAAATATTTTTATCTTTCAAACAATAGCGAAGAAAATAAAGTCACTGAATGTCAATAAATTATTTGACGTTTATTATTAAAATTACTTTATCGAAACATCTAAATTAATAGGTTCAATTAATTTTACTGGTTGTGTTTTGAAAAGGTATATATCGTTTAAACTATGCTCAATTACTAATGGTTATTTAGCAATGGTTTTGTCGATGTTTATAATATGGTAAATATGGTTTATATGGTAAATATGATAATTGTTATTTGGACGATGGTAAAAGAGCGATAGATGAAAGATTTCGTCTGTGACGTTAAGTCAGTTCAGTGTACTTGATGAACGTTTTAAAAAAATCAACATAAAAATAAATTAAAACCAACCGAGTAATAACATGCAGAGCGTAAACTAACAAAAGTATAAAAGAGAAATATAAAAGGAGATAGCGAGCGAGATACAAAACGAGATAGCAAGCGAGATACAAAACGAGGTATAAAGCGAGATATAGCAAGCGAGATACAAAACAAGGTATAAAGCGGGAAAAACCAAGCGAGATACAAAACGAGGCATAAAGCGAGAAATAGCAAGCGAGATACAATGCGAGAAACACAATGAGATAGCAAGCTATATACAAAACGAGATATAAAAGCGATATATAAAATATAATATCAAAGGTATTCCATAACTTTAAGATATGATATCATTGTCTGCGAAACAGCACTTGACTATTTATTTTCGTTGATTTAATTATAAAAGAATCTATACAAGCCTCGTTTGCAAGCAACATTTTTTCGTAGAGTTCAATGAAATCTTCAACGTCTGTCATATCTTAACACCATGAAAAACCATTGTAATAGCGTAGAAAATATTATCAAGAAGACCGTGAAAATTGATCATACTACTGTGACAGCATCACTGGTAAACCGTGAAATTATCGATCGTTGTATCTACTTAAGCTGTAAAAAGTCACTGGTCTATAAGAGTCGCTGGATGTAAAAGACTGGGTATTAAATACGTATAAAACACACCTAGAAAGTAAGGACCGTATCCAAAATATAGGAACACATATTTAGAATACAGTTAAAACATCTTGACACAATCTAGCTATTCACTTTTTTACATGAGAGTATTCTTACGAACAACAGGTAAAAAAGGTTTAACTTGATGCATAATTAACTCCCAGGTGTATTAGAGATCAATAAACGCACATAAAAATCAACATTAAAACAAAAACACATAACAAACAACTCCTTTATAATGACCAATAAACAAAAATAATTGTCGTTCGAAATAATATCGTTCGAATATCGAAGCGAATACAAAATAATAAATTGCGCCATCATTGTTATTGACTGACGATTGGAAAATAAATGTCAAACAAAAATTACAGTTAGGTTGACTAACAAGAAAATTTGGATTACCACACATTTACTAAAACAAAATTTAGATGAATGACTTTACAATTACGCGGTACTACGTGTAACTGCACTGTTAAAATATTTACGTATGGACGGATTTTTTATAATAAATTTATAGCCTTTGATGATCTTAACTTAAAAGGAAGTATGGAAACACTTTTAAAAAGGGGTAAATACTTGAAAACTTCGGACAGTAAATATTTTTTAAAAAGTTGGACATTTGAACGTACTTTCTTTATAAAAACCTTGTACTTGACATTGTTGTTTTCGGGTGGACGATGATACATCTGTAATCATGTAAGATAACGTATTCGTTACGAAGGTGTATATAATCATAAATCCGTCAACAAAAATAAGAATTAATTAATTTTAAAAACAATTTTCATGCATTTTTTCAACCAGGTTCATCATTACTCGAGTTACTACTGTTTTTATAGTTTTGGGCTAGTGAAGATATTTTCGGTTTGGGAGTAGTGGGAATTTCAGGCGCTTTTATTTTCGGACCACCAGAAACGTTAGGTGATGACGGTGGATCTGGTGGTTTGGTTTTCGGTGGACCACCAGGTGGTATTTTCGGTACAGGTGGAGCCGGTCTTCTTGGGGCACCGGATGAATTTGAACGTTTGTGACCACCGTTTTGAGAACCTTGATGTAAAAGAAGAACATGTATGCATCTATTAATTCATACATTAGAAATATATAAAGTGTGACCATTTTTCTCTGGCTCGATAGATTTTTCTTTCTATCATTTAATTCATTGCAACAAAAGAAAGGCCAAAGCTAAGAAGGTTAAGCATTATTTTTTAAATAAAAACAGAATGGTTTATACAGAAAAGTCAATAGAAAAGTCAACGTCAACAGAAAAGTCAACATCAACCGTCAATAAATACAGCTAGTATATATATCACAATAATATATCAACATCAAATAAATTAGCATAATTTAAAATACAAATTATGAATTCAGTGGATATGTATTGTAAGTTCAATGTAATTCAGTGGATATATAATACCTGTAGAAGCAGATCTTTCAATAGATGAGCTTGTCGACAATTTGTGTTGATTATATGACCCTCCCGCACTAGTGACGTCATTTGATGCCACCTGTTTGAGCGGTGGTTTTTGTGGGGGTGGTGGCATGTGCTCTTCGGTGGTAGAGGCTTTTTCGATCTCAACATCGTAATGGGCTGCCAGTGGATTGTAAAAACTTTGAACAGGATGCGATCCACTAGAACTTTAATAGTATTCTACATCATTTTTTCAGAAGAATAATATATGATCCTGTTCTAAAATGTTTATAGCACTTCTAATGAAAGTGAAATATTTTTATTTGCTAAAATTAATTTTAGTTTAAAGAAACCAGACCTAAGTTCCCATTGTCTCATTGTCCCTCTTTCTGTAAAAAGTTCATGCTTTGTCGTACATTGTACAAAAAAATAATTCTTGATTCATATTTCAAAAAAATTACAGTATTTAAACACAACACTTGCAATGAATTATGGGAACGTCCTTAAAAGTTAAACTGAAATCTAAACCCTTAATAATACCCCCTTGAAATATTTAAATCCCTGGAAAAAAAATTCATGAAAAACTAACCTTAATGAAGAAAGCACAAGTTTGTTTTATATAAACAATTTCAATTACAAAAACACAAATATTTCTGTCTTACTTGTTGCTTTCAATTTTTTCTTCTTTCCAACCAAGTTTTTTCGACACCTCACTAAACAAACCACCGCCACCACTTGATGGTGTTGATGGCGTTTCAGGGGAACTCAAGGATTCAGTTGTTGAACAGGTGGCGAAACGTGAATGCATGGCCTCTATGCGCTCTTCAGATAATTGATGTCGTTTGAAATCACAGCCTGGGGGTGTAAACAAACTTCATTATGTAATTTTATTAGTGCATCACAGATTGACAGACGAATGGACAGGTAGATAATAGACAGGTAAAAAAAATAGGCAATTTTATTTCCACGGACAGACAAACAGACAGATAAGCGGACAAACAGACTAATTTGATTTTCATATTCAATAAAGGATATCAATTCAATAAAGGAGAAATAACAAAAGAAAAACAAACCTTCAGGGAAGAACCATTCGCAGTGTTCGATGAGAGATTCCAGAATAACTGATATATTACCAGTATGAGCGATAGAAAGACTGGATAAACATAAACAAAAAAAATAAACAGTTAAATACATAATTTCTATAAAACTTCATATTGTTACCAAAATAATAACTTCATCGTAACTTAAAAACCCATGAAAACTATGGAAACTTATTTTAATGTAAATTAATTCAGATAACAAACAATTCATAGGCACAACATTCATAAAAAGTTCCATCTTTCTCCTGGGATTTTGACCGACTGATTAGAAGGTTCAACTTTTAAGTCAATAATAAACTTCATATATAAGACAAATAAAAGATCAAGTTCTCCAGGTCACTAACAAAAGCATGAACTTTTTAATAACATTGGATAAAAGTTTAAAAGTTAAACCTGCTATCTCCAGTGTTCCATAATAAATTTGGTGCAATAACAATGGCTATGTTACTAATACTCATCTTGTTTATATCTGATTGTTCGGAAAGTTTATGTAAAAAACACACCAAGTATCTGAAAAAAAGATAAAAAAGATGAGGATAGAGTAAATATCTAAAATAATGGAGTAAATAGCAACAACAATGGGGTAAACACCAATAACGATGGAGGTTATAGCAATAATGAAGTGAATAGAAACAACAATGGGGTAAACACCAATAACGATGGAGTTTATAGCAATAGTAGAGGGTAAACTTAATCCAGTCTAATAAAACTTTCACAAAACAAAACAATATATTTACTTTAAATTCAATTTGTTTTGCATGGGAAGTTGGTCAATTAATCCCCAAAATGCTTGCAGTCGTTGGTCACGGTCTTTCATTCTAGAAGAATGAATAAAAAATATTTGATTCAAGAAAAGTAAATACACTACCATTTTTTTTTGTGGTCATTGAAATAACCTTTCCATATATACTAGAGGTGTTAAGTGGTAATAACATTTAGCGAATGTTTTTGTGGTCATTTAAATAACCTTTTCATATAAACTAGAGGAGTTGTACTAGGGTAATTACATTAAAGAATAGTATGAAAACCACTTATGAAACTTTAAAAACAACATTTTTGAAGATTTTATAGTTCTTAGAGTTGTGGATTTTACTAATAGGTTAAAAAAAACTTTTAACAGATTTTACAGCTGAAGTCAAAATGACGTAAAGAATATTTTTAGTCCATGAAATGGGATCATATGCTTTCTATTATTTATGTTTTGGGGAACTGAATATATATGTTAAAGTGAATCGAAGTTCTTGAAAAGTCAACCTCTCTTTTTTCATTATTTATATACACCAACCAATCTGGACAAGCCAACTGCTTAAGTGAGACACTGTAGTCGAAACTTCGGACAAGCCAACTGCTTAAGTGAGACACTGTAGTCGAAACTTCGGCCAAAAACATTTTTTATTCAAAGCTGATTCTTTAAAATGTTTTTGAAACGACCATAAACCAATATTGGTATGAAATTTTTTTAAACAATTATAGTTTTTTTTTACCTAAATTATAAATTTTTCTTACCTGCTGCTTTCAATCCACTGGTCGTAAAGTTTAAACAACAGGAGGGGTTCAGGCAATTCACGGAAATATAACTTTAATACACCTAAAGTATATTTGATACGATAATCAAAACAAAAAACTAAACTCAAACGAAGAGAAAAATGCATGTAAGCACCATGTTCTATGAGTGCCGTAATTACAGTCTAGTCAAACCCAAAGAAAAAGAAATAAGTCACAATTTTCTAAGGAGTCTCAAATTGGGTAGGCCAATAGTTTTTTAAGGGCAGTGCTAAATAAAATAAAAGGGCCAAAAAGGACAATAATACATAACACAACCTCTTAAAGTAATTCACTATAGTAGTGGTAGTAATAAAAATAATCTAAACAAAGTTTCTATTCGTTATTTGTGTTTATTATTATGTGAGATATATAAACCCTTTTACTAATATAAACCCTTTTAATAATATAAGCCCTTTAATAATATAAGCCCTTTTATCAATATAAGCCCTTTTATCAATATAAGCCCTGTGTTTATGAAAGTGTATCTAATACTCAAACTTTGTAATACCGAGTATAACTTTGGATATACTTGTTATGCCAAACCTTGAATATGGTTTATATGGGTTAAAGTTCAGAAGTGCTATTCTTAGGAGCCAACTTCCACATAAACGACGCATTTTCCCACAACTATTGGTTTTTATGTTAATTAGCCTAAGAGTCTTTAATTTGTTTGCTATTTACTTTTTACGCATATATCAAACACCTTGATTTTTCAATAGTGCAACTTAGTATTGCTACATTATGTCAACTTGAAAGAAAGAATTGATACCAACAATAATAATAATAGACTCTATTATAGCTGTTTAATAGAGCCAACTTGCACAGCTATTCCACAACCTATAAACAGCTGTTTCTTTTTAAAAAAAAACGAAGAAATTTTAATGTTCATACTTTTTAGATCAATGAAAATATAACATTGAAATTGTTTTTATACAAAAATAATTATCTTTAACTAATATTTATTTTGTTGGGTTGTATTAGTTTAAGCTAAATATAAACAGGCTTATTTACATTTTTATAAACCATTTATCTAACATTTATCTACCATTTACCTAAGTTATCAATCAATCAAAGAGGACAACTACAAATCAAAAATGATTTTCATATCAACAACATAGTTAACACTCCTTTTTTATAAACTGCTTTTTTTAGTAGTATGATTAATGAGTACAAGGTGTCAAAACAAAAACAATGAGTACAGCTCTTAAACAATTTGATCAGATCATTTTCTTAGTTGTACACCATTTTAAGTTCTAATTTAGGTGAAAACCTACCAGTAATTGCATGAATTTCATGAACGAAATCTTCCATTTCTACAACTCCAGCGTCAAATGCAGCCTGTAACCAATTCAAACTAAAGTTATCTTTTAAGTTTAAATTAGTTTCTATTAAAAAAGATATTAGGAATTCTAGTTAATATTAATCAATAAATTTAATAGCTCTGGAGATCCATAACAGGAGGTCGAGTTTACCCTCATTTGATGTAAACAAAACATATCAATGAAATGCCTTTGTTATGTGAATGAATATTCTTTCTTACGTTCTGATATCAACTTTCTTATGTTCTGGTATTGAGCTAAAGAACTAATGATTGTAGCAGTGGATTTAAAATCCACTGCAGTTCCAAATT
>JAUELD010044939.1:4836-23926 GCA_031471615.1 Aglantha digitale
TCAATGTTTACAAAGGTGTAGGGTCAGTTTGTTTGCTATGATCAAAGAAAACCCATGCGTCTATTTAATGCTTGAAACTCGAAGTATTAAATGTCTCTTTGGTATAAGACGGTCAAAGATCTTTCTAGAAAAAACATTTTGCATTTTTTTACTGCTTTTGTTTTTTGGTATAAAGTGTGAACAAAGGAACATACATAAGCAACCAATAAATTCTAGAAATGTTTTATGCCGTGAAATAACACAAAGTTGACAAAGAAAAAAAATACGGGAGCGATTTGTAACCGTGTAGTAACAGCATTTTGGTAATATATACTTCTAAAGATTTATACAAAAAAAAGTATCAAACAAACACTTTCCTTTTTGTTTGTATTATAATGTAAATATTTTGCCGCTACATAAAAATGCCTTTATCTTTTTTGTTTACTTTATCTCTTGAAAATCAAATAATTAAAATATATAAACAAACAAACAAAAAAATAACTGATGTTCTTACAAGGTTGTATTAGGTAACTTTAACTGAGCTATAGCTGTTTTATTTGAAATGCGATCGATTTTAAACATTTGCATTCTCAGTTTTCTACTGCATACAAATTAAAATCATGTCTGTAAAAAGTAAACACCATCTTGTTAAAAATACTATGCTGTCATTAGTTGTGAGGCTTTCGTCAATATACTTTTCAAAATATTTTGCCCCTCTAATTTTTGTGTTATTCGAAAAAATCTTAAAAAACAACTGTTTGGTTGATCGAAGTTTGTTACATTCGATTTTTTTTACTTCTAGATTAGTTTAATCCTAGATTGTTTTGTGTTTTTAAATTTATTTTAACTTTGCACCCCCGTAACCCTTAACCACCTTAAAAACAATTATTACTGTGCTCATCGACCAACACAACGTGGTTACGGCACACCCAATTGTCCAACTGTCCAATTCGTTATCCATACACACGCCATTTTCCGTTTCAGACTTAGATTTAGTTGATCTAGGAGTTGATAACACAAAAGGAGGTTGCCCTAAGCCCGACTATACTAAAGAATGCCCCCCAGATTCCGCCATTGTAAATTCGTGTCTGATGGACCGTGAGTGCGACAGCGGATTCAAATGTTGTTCGGACGGTTGTCAACTCGGATGTGTGAAAGCAATCGACTATGACGAGACCTCGGGAACAGGTAGAAATATTTTTCGTTGAGTATTGTTTAACTTTACATATATATATATATATATATTTTAGCTTTAGATAAATAAAAGGGGTTTGATAACTCAATTGTTTTTTTTCAACATATTTTACAGTTTTGTCATTTTTAAACAACTTTTAATTTTATTCTTCCAGTATGTTCCGTCCCTGTTGATTTGGGTTTCTTAATTGATGCATCTGGAAGCATCGGCGAAGTCAACTTTCAAAAAATACTACAGTTTGTTGCGAAAATCGTTGATGCTTTTGATATCAACGAAAATGGCACACATGTCGGAGTTATACATTACTCAGATGATGCTGTCTTGGATTTTGATTTTACGAAATTCAAAGGAGCAGATTTAACAAAACAAAACGTCATTTCGGAAATTAACAAAATCTCCGTGACCGAAGGTCAAACAAGAATCGATCTTGCTTTAATGAAAGCTAAAGAAGATTTGTTTTCAGCAAAAGGTGGAATGAGACCCAATAAACCTAAGGTAAGTGGATCAATATTGCGTATGGATCTATATTTTGGGTAGAATCACACATTCCATAGTTCCATCCGTTTGAATTTAGATAGTACTCGTCATGACTGATGGTAGACAAACTAGAGGAGCTGATGCACCTGAGGCTGTCGATCTTCACATTGCTTCAAGACCATTAAAAGACATGGGTGTACAAGTGTACTCTCTTGGTATTGGTAAAAACTTTGACATTGGTGAATTGCTTGATATTGCTTCGGATGATGCGAGCGTGTTTCGATCGTCAGCTGTCGATGAACTTGTCAGCGTGGTTGCTAGTATCACTGAACAAACTTGCAAAGGTGACTTTGAAAACGAAACACTTCTTTTACCATGAAAATGTTTTTATAGGCAGTAAATATATATATATATATATATATATATTTTTTTTATGACCCTGAAACTTTGACAAACATTTATTCTAGCCCAGCAATAGTTTCTACCAATATCTTTAGTCCCTTGCATTTTTTACACCAAATTGCTTTGAACTTGTTTTTGAAAGAAATTAAAAAATACAATAAAAAAGTAAATGGAAAAAGCACAAACCTTGTATATAGATAGATATATCCATTATAAATATATATTTCAGGATGTACGAATCCAGTTGATATTCATTTCGCTTTGGATGCATCAGAGAACGTAGGCCGAGAAAACTTTGAAATGCTCAGAAACTTCGTGCAAGCTGTTGGTTACAAATTCATCATCTCAGAAACGGGTTCTCACATGTCCGCTTCCATCTTCGGTGAAGACCCAGTGTTTTTGTTCTCCATGTTAAAAGCTACCACCCAAGATGAATTCCTAGCGCAGGTGGATAACATTCCCTATCTAGGTGGCAGAAATGGTAGGCTCGACAAGCTCTTAGGGATGGTGAACGAAGTTGTGTTTACTCTCGATGGATTCACTCGTCAAAACGTACCCAAGGTTTTAGTTTTGTTGACTGCTAGTAACTGTGACTCGTGTGCAGCCTCTTTAGAAGAGTCAGTACGACCTTTGAAAGAACTCGGTGTTCAAATCGTAACCATACCTATTGGTAACAACGTGAGAATGAACGAAATGGACACTATAGCATCCATCCCAACCAGTGAATACGTTCTACCACAAGCTTCCTTTCAAGAACTTTTAAATGGTATTTTCATTCAGAAAGTTTCACAGATTGTTTGTTCGGGTAAACCGGGCGTTTGTATTGATCCTCCGATTCCCGAAGATTGCAAAGAAATCAATTATGGCTGCAATGTAGATGTTGATTGCCCGTTGGCAGGCAAATGTTGCTTAAAAGGCTGCAAAGCTACTTGTGAAGTTCCAATAACAGGTCTGTTGTTTTTGTATTTGTATGCAATGTAAAACATGCTTTACAACATCTTTACTTTATAACTCACGTATAAGGATGAAGATACACTGTATTTGATTTTAGTTACTTCATTGGTATTTTTTAGCTTGCATCACACCACTGGATTTAGCCTTCGCATTTGAGACTACACAAGCGGGTGAAGCTGACTTTGAAACTATGAAAGAATTCGCCTCTGGATTATTACCTCATTTTAAAATTGGATCAGCAGGCACCCATATTAGTTTGAGTACATTTAGCGATACTTTGGGATCATCTACGCAGTTTACATCTGTTTACGATCCAGTTAAAATTAAAGAAGAACTAAAATACTTGAAAAGTGATAACGGCGATAAAAGTAACATCGGGGATTTCTTAGAACGCGTTAGCACTGATATATTTAGTTTGAAAGGTGGAAACAGACAAAGCACTCCCAGGGTCTTGGTTATATTCACCAGTGGTGAATTTCCAAAGGATCAAGAATTCAAGGCACAAGAGGAAGCTCGAAAATTGAAAGCAAATGGAAAAGATGTTCAAATTATTGTAGTACATATTGGTACGAACGAGCAGTTTAGTGTGTTAGAAAACATTGCTTCCAAACCATCCGAGTCGAAAGTTATCTCAAAAGAAAACGCGAGAAGTTTAATCAATGATCTGACGAAGCAGCAGGTGTCTGAAGAAATCTGTTCAAGTAAGTCACGTGTACTATTTTGATTCATTCATTTCAGTAAAGGAACATACTAGGGTAATGTTTTAGTAACAGACATGTTTCAATAAAAAGGCTTTATTTCGATAAAGGGGCATTCTTTAATAACAGATGTGTTGCAATAAAGGGGCGTGTTTCAATAACGGGGCATGTTCCAATAAAGGGACATGTTCCAATAACACGTAATCTTCAATAACCCTTAATTAGAGCATCAAACAATTTACAACAAACGCAAATATTATATAGTATGATACTAATGTTTTCTCCAGGTAAAGGGCGTCGCAGTAAATGCGCCGTTAAAATCCAAGAACAATGTAGTGTTCGAGACGACCTTTGTAAATCTAGCTTCGATTGTCCAGGCTACCAAGAATGTGCGAGTGACGGTTGCCGTATGCAATGTGTATCATGCAGTTCTAGTAAGTCGCATAGTTTTTAGAAAATATCATTTTGAACGCATAAATTTTCAAAACTTTTTTTGCTAACCTTTCATCTTCTGTTAATTCTTAGGATGCGAAGACAAGCTCGATCTTCTCTTTATGATTGATGATTCATCCAGACTAACTGATGAACAGTTTAAAAAAGTGAAGAAGAACATTAAAAATATGT
This sequence comes from Aglantha digitale, assembly GCA_031471615.1. Taxonomy (NCBI): domain Eukaryota; kingdom Metazoa; phylum Cnidaria; class Hydrozoa; order Trachymedusae; family Rhopalonematidae; genus Aglantha; species Aglantha digitale. The sequence goes on from JAUELD010044939.1 coordinate 9,166, forward strand.
TGGAGCAGGTTACAGTGAGTCCAGATAACACTAACGTGGCTGTCATCACATACAGCGATGCACCAGTACTGCAGATGAGGTTACCTGCTGCTGGAAGCAACTCGCCCTCACAAACCTTATTCGACATTCAAGGACGAATAGATTCCATTCCTCGTCTAGGGGGTTCGACATCTCGTTTAGATAAAGCTTTAAATATGGCCGCTGCTCAAGTATTCCCCCCTGATGCGAATTCGAGAAAATCAAGAAAAAAGGTAAACAACAACAGTGACGATTTGGACTACACTAGATGCTAGATTCATTTTATAAAATTAGTTTTCCATAAAAAACAATATATTTTCACTAGACAATTAGATGGAATAAAATAACTAGCTTAATCATATAGAAAAAACAACAACAGTGTTGTGTAAAATGGTAATAGTTTTTAAAGGGATTTGAAACGAGAAATCTAAAAATTTTGTTCTTCTTAAAGGCAATCATCATCGTCACGGACGGCATTGATGACTCAACAACGAGACTCGAAATGGCTTCGTGGCCATTACGTAGCCAACAAGTAAAAGAAGGCAACGAAACGAAAAATGCTATTCGAATCTTAGCGGTTAATATCGCAGATACAGTAGATGAAGGAATGCTTAAAAAAGTGGTTTCAAAGCCAACGAGTGAAAATGTTTTCGTGGCTGCTGATTTCGATGATATGTACACAGAGATGAGACAACTAGCAGAGGATTCTTGCAAGTACTCAGCAGGTTGGGAATTCATTTTTTCTTTTATATAATGCATTTACATAACAACTGTTTCACTGAGTTCTGTTTACATAATTTACATAACGCACATTTCAGTTGTTGTTTTGGGGGATGATTATTAGAGAGAAAAACTTATATACATCGAAAGGCCGTTATGTAATGAAAGACATCCATTTTATATTTCTCAATGACGTACTGAGACAATTTTCCCGAAAAATAGTTTTTTTGGTACATGAACATCTAAAAACTGTTTGCTCGATATGAGCGTACATTAGACTTGAGGAAAATTGTCTCGGGTCGTCAGATGTAACTTTAGAAATTGTTTTAGAAGCATGATTTAGTTAGAATGCTACTTTAGTTTCATAGAGGGTGAACGATTAAAACTGATTTTTCATTTGATCATTTATTTGATCATCCTACCATCTTTAATTGTAACTATGAGAGACGTAAACATTTTCTACGTAAACCAACACAGGACTCGCACATGGACACTGGTTTAACAACACACATCACGATACACCAACACGACACTACAACACACACTTCACCATACACTGTGTATGCAAACACATCTACATGTGTAACAGTGGTTACATAAACACGATAACACTTTGAAGAATACCTGACTATCTTACACAACCAAGATCCACTGATGTTTTTTTGTAACATATTTTTTGTTGATTATTTTCAGGAACTATACTAACTCGACTGGTGAGCATTCATGCTGGAAACCATCAGCGCCAACATTTCTCTCTAACAACTTATAAAATGAAATACATATTTAAGCGTTTATTTCTTTCCCACTGCCAACTATGAGCTTAGTAAAGTAAGAGACATGAAATGGATGTTTTAACATTTAGTGAAATAAAGTTTAGTGTATGGCCTTAGTAGTTTAGAGTATTGATGAATAAGAGATTGTAATAGCTAAAAAGTGGTAGATGGCGATGTAAAAAACTTCCATAAATTGTATCGAAAGACATTACTTTCATTCTTTATAGGTGAATTTGTCCAACCATTCGAGACTATCCCCGGTGAACCAGGTCCACCAGGACCAAAAGGACAAAAGGTAGTTTTTTAAATTTGCGTGACATTAAAACATTTCGTTTTTTTCATTGGCATGCTTCAATGCAACTGTTTGATTCATTTTTCAGGGAGACTCAGGAGTTGATGGATCAGATGGTTCTGATGGACCAATAGGACCAAAGGTAATACATCATGTTCGAACCAGCTGCATGATGAAATTTTAATTTTGTATTTCTAACCTGTCGTATGACTTTCATAGGGAGACGATGGTATGGACGGATCCAAAGGAACAAAAGGAGAACGAGGTTTACCAGGGGGCTCCGGAGGAAGTCTTACCGGTGATGCCAAAGGACCTGATCCATTAGCAGGTGCAGTTGGAGTAATCGAAGGAACTGCTGTTCCAGGTAATATAGATTTTCTTTTGGTTGTTTGCTCATACAATCTACAAGATTTGTGCCCTAAACGGTCTACTTTTTGTTTTAAGGTCGTGGAAATATCATCTACGATATGCGAAACGGACCCGAAGGACCACCTGGATCTGTTGGTAAAGTAGGTCCAGCAGGTGTACCTGGTGATACCGGTGTAACAGGTCGAAAAGGCCGAAATGGACCACCAGGACCAAGAGGATTTTTCGGTGCACCAGGAACAAAAGGAGAACCAGGATTAAATGGTCTTCCAGTAAGTATGCTTAAATAATTCTATGTGTCATAAATCTTGTTGTATAATTATTCAAATGCATAACTTTTGTTTGATTTAGGGAGTAAATGGGGAACCCGGTCTACAAGGTAGCCCTGGTAAAAAAGGTCCATCAGGTGGCCAAGGAATACCTGGACCACAAGGACCGTTCGGCTACAAAGGAGAACAAGGTGGCGTAGGAAGTTCAGGGGATGGTGGAGATCCTGGCAAAGTTGGTCCAAAAGTATGTTAGATAAGACTATTTTTTTAAAAAAGAAAAATACTGTTTTCAGCTAGCTGTTTGCAATGTATTACGAATTCTTTTAGGGTTATGCTGGTGAAAAAGGAGATCAAGGAGATGTGGGTGTACTTGGATTTTCTGGAGAAGAAGGACCCGCGGGACCTGTTGGTCCTCCTGGACAACGAGGTTTAAGAGGTCCTGATGGCCTAAGTGGTTCACTTGGTCCTAATGTTAGTATAAATTTATATTTAATCCTTAAACATATTTTAAAGATGCACTTTTATGATAATCTAAACTAACATTTTATAGGGTATTGAAGGCAACAAAGGACAACCAGGTCCACGTGGAAATCGAGGAACCAAAGGACAATCTGGTCCATCAGGAATTCGTGGAGTAAAAGGAGGTGTTGGTGATGTTGGTGGTGTCGGTGAACAAGGACCAATAGGAGGCCCTGGTATTCCTGGTACTGATGGTCAAGCTGGTGCAGCTGGACCTGACGGACCAACTGTAAGTGTAGTCTTCTTAATCAAAACCTTGTTGCTTTTGCTTCATTTGCTTCCACTTGATAAAAATATTTGTATGTGTTTATTTTGTTAGGGTTTATCCGGTTTGAGCGGATCACCCGGACCTCTAGGAGCACGAGGAGATGTTGTAAGCTTTTATTTCCTATTCCATTTACACATTTCGGTATATAAACTAAAATAACGGCGAAATCTATGCAAAATATTTCTTTGTATTAGGGTTCACCAGGACCAGGAGGTCCAATCGGTTTGCCAGGATTAAAAGGAACAAGAGGAGAAACTGGAAGACGTGGCTTAACAGGTGTTAAAGGAGAAACTGGTGACGCAGGAGAACTTGGACCACGTGGTTCACCTGGACAACAAGGCAAACAAGGTAAAACAGGTGTTCGTGGAACAAGAGGCCAACCCGGTCCAGTAGGTGTACAAGGCTTACAAGGACAAGGTGGAGATCCTGGACAAAACGGACAGATAGGACAAAAGGGTAACCAAGGACCTGCAGGAGAAATTGGAGTTTTGGGACCCAAAGGATCTAGGGTAAATATGTTTTACTTCAAAATTTGCATCAATAGTTAACTTAATTGTTACAATTTAATTTGTGTGAAATTTGTTATAATATATTATATAAAACATAACTAACCTATGTTTAACAGGGACGAACTGGTTTAACTGGTCTTAAAGGATTGAACGGTGAGCCCGGAAATGTTGGACGTCCCGGTCTTCCTGGGCGAGACGGCAAAAATGGACAACAAGGCGCTAATGGAAAGGATGGAGACCCAGGAGCAGTTGGACCACAGGTAAAAAATATACAGCGAAAATACTAAATTTCAAAATATTTTCCAACTGAATGTTTACACCAGTTGTTTTGTTTAGGGGCTACAAGGACTACTTGGACCAATGGGGGTACCTGGAACTTCAGGTGACTCTGGATCTACTGGTGAGGCTGGAGTTTCTGGTGCAGCTGGACAAAAGGGAATGCGTGGAGATTCTGGTGTTCGTGGAGTGCCTGGATTAGCAGGCCAAGTTGGACCTCCAGTAAGTTAACTCTTACAATTAAAGGTTTTCTTACGCCAGACTCATCACATAATATTTGTATTTGTTCATTTTGTTTATAAACTTATGAACTTTTTATAGGGCTTACGAGGAGAAAGAGGAGAACAAGGACCTCAAGGTACATCTGGAGCACAAGGGCCACCAGGACCAAGAGGTGCACCTGGTGATAACGGGCTTGATGGAGTTGATGGGCGCAAAGGAACAGCTGGACGACCAGGAAATCCTGGACCAAGCGTATGTTTATTTCTTTTTGAATGTTGATTTATAATTATTTGAAGAACTTTCTAGTTACATTACTTTAAATGTTGTTACACATGATGTTATACTTGAAATGTTGTTACACGTGTTGAAAAAATATATTTTGAAATAGGGAGAACAAGGATCATCTGGTGCAACTGGGTTACCAGGACCTTCAGGTTTATCTGGAGTTCAAGGAGAACGCGGGGAAAGTGGTCCAGATGGTGGAGCTGGAGAACAAGGCCCACCTGGGTTAGTAGGTAGTGTTGGAGCACCAGGACGCGAGGGACTTCCCGGACGAACAGGACCAGCCGGATCAACTGGCGCCAAAGGAAAATCTGTAAGTCAAACAGGGATTAAATACAAATTCATGAAGTTAATTAAACAAACGCTGTCCAAAAACTGTATATTGGGTTTTAATATTTTAGGGAAATCGTGGACCTAAAGGACAGAATGGTCAAAATGGAAATAGCGGAGCACGCGTTAGTAATTTACACTATGCAACCAAAACAACAGATAGTACAGCTTTAAGCATTCTCTTTGAACATTTTCGTATTTTCAATTATAGGGACCTGATGGTTTATCCGGACCACGAGGCTTACCCGGTACTAGAGGAGCACCTGTAAGAAAACTTATTTGATGTCTAAGTTTGGTACTCACAAAATGTATGTCTATAGAGATTTGTTTCAAAATTATTGACTTTTATTTGTAAAATATAGGGACCAAATGGAACACCAGGATTAGATGGAAATACAGGACCAAGAGGAGAAAGCGGAAAATCTGGTAAACAAGGATTACCTGGACTTCCAGGGCCAGTTGGACTCCGAGTAAGTTTACAAATACAGATCAAAACTTTACTGTGACTCACCAAAAGCAAGAAAACTAATATTCTAATATCTCTAATATTCTAACTATTAGGGACCGTCGGGTACACCTGGAGCAAGAGGACCTAAAGGACCACTAGGAGAAAGTGTAAGAATCCTGTTTTTATTGTGCATATGGTTTATTTTTAATTGCTGACGCCTATAATGTTTTACTGATATTACAGGGAGATGTAGGAGAGACTGGACCAATTGGTTTAGCTGGAGAAATCGGTCCACAGGTACGAGAGATAATTGGCTTTGTTATGTTAATTGATAATCTTTATGAGTTTTATGTTTTCTTTACTTCTTTATGTAATATCAATCTTTAGAACATAAAATGTTTCAATAATTGAAACGGATTCATTCTCTTTTACTCAGGGTCAAAGTGGAGATAGCGGTATAAGAGGAGGAATCGGAGAAATTGGTGTTTCGGGAGAAGTAGGACCTCAAGGAATGCCTGGTCCACAAGGACAACCTGGACAAGCTGGTCCACCTGGTCCACGGGGACCAAGTGGTTTACCTGGAAAAGATGGAAACAAAGGACCACTTGGTGACCCAGGAGATGCAGGTAAATCTGGTAAACCTGGAGAGGCTGGTACACCAGGAAAAGATGGCATCGACGGTAACCCAGGTGCTGCAGGAACTCTAGGTAAACAAGGATTACAAGGTGCAATAGGTCCACAAGGTGCCCCAGGTGAGCAAGGACCAAGAGGCCAGAATGGAAGACAAGGAATTTCAGGAGCCGATGGACCAAAAGGTTTCCGTGGATCAGATGGTTCTGCTGGTTTAGCTGGCAAAAAAGGACCAAGAGGAAAAGAAGGTCCACAAGGAAAAACAGGAGAATCAGGAAAAGATGGTCGAGCAGGAAAAGTAGGTGCTGATGGAACTGACGGTGTAGCTGGTACTAATGGACCAAAGGGAGCTCCAGGAGAGAGAGGTGATGTTGGCCTACCAGGAGCAGGTGGAGAAGGTGGTGACCAAGGAAGTGCTGGACCAGATGGACCAGTCGGAATTGAAGGACCACGCGGTCCAAATGGTCGTCCAGGTGCCCCAGGTAAACGAGGAGAACGTGGTGATAACGGAGAAATAGGAGCTAGAGGCAAATCTGGTGTCGAGGGACGACTTGGATCAAAAGGATTTAAAGGTAAAATGGGAAGATTCGGTATGCAAGGACCACCTGGTGATGCAGGATTAAAAGGAGATGAAGGACCAGATGGACCTGAAGGGCATACAGGACCACAAGTTAGTTTTTCTGTTTCGATTTCTTCTTCGGAATATTTCTGTTATAGTTATAGAAAACCCCATTAACTTTATTTTGATTTAATCTAATTTTAGGGAAACACTGGTGAGCCAGGACCTGACGGACCTGATGGACCTAGCGGACCAAAGGGACCCACTGGTAATGGAGGACAAATCGGAAATGAAGGTTATCTTGGTGCTCCTGGAGATTCTGGTCTTCCTGGTTCAGCTGGTGTACACGGAACACCCGGTCCACCTGGTCCACCTGGGGACATGTCTGGTGCTTTGGCTGGCAACTTCTGGGATTATATTAACGCTGGTGGCGGTCAAAAAGGACCTCGCTATTACGGAAGACAACGTCGATCGGTACACTTTCTTAAGTTCCCTCTTAATTCATATGAAATCGTGTTTGTGTGAAACCTGACCTGATGTTTTGATCATTGTTTTAGGCTGACGACTCTCAAAACAACAATATCGAAAGTATGATCAAACGAGTATGTATTTTCGTTATTACTACAGTTTAGTTGTACTGACACATGTTGAACTCGCTGTAAATATAACACTTTTTGTGCTTAGAACTACGAAACATTCAAAAACTTCGATGAAGTATGGAACAAGATCGTGCAAGACATCGTTGTAAAGAAGAAGATTGGAAGTAAAACTCGCCCAGCTATCACATGTTCAGATCTTTTCAGAACTAACCCATACTTGAAATCAGGTATGTTTTTTACTAATATAAATCTGAAACTGAAAGTTTCTCACTAAAATTTGTTGTTTCGTCACCCGCACTTTTTTTTAGATTACTACTGGATTGACCCTAATGAGGGATCTGCATATGATGCAATCGCTGTTCATTGTAATGCCACCAATTATGAGACATGTATATACCCAAGAGTACCCACAGTAAGCAAATTAGTCACGTGATATAAACAAACATGGTAGATATACAATATATGATAGTTGTGTAAATATCTTGGAAAAATCCAAATCTCGAATTATTCTAATTATCGTCCTTTCTATAATTAAATACTTTCTATAGTTAAACTTGTTGTATTTGACAAGAGATTCTGAGCCACATATCGTTTAAAGACTGTGGTCAAACTCACGCGCATTTAACTAATGACTTAAATAAATGTGTTGTAATTAGTTACTGAAGATTCACATTTGTACACATTTGTTTTCAGTTCGAAAACGACAACTGGTATGGTGGAGAGAACAAATATGTTTGGGCTTATAAAGACCAATTGTTAGGCGACGAAGAAAGCGTAAGTCTTCCATTATAAAACTCCACTCTTCGTAAAAACTCTTTCATTTAGAAATAAAAAAATAGTTGATAAAAAATTTGTTGAATCTTATTTAAATGTTTTGACTCTTCACTCTGACTTTGTTATATTTTATAGATTGCATACGCTAACTCTGACATCGTACAGCTGAACATGATCCGTTTGATGAGCTCCCAGAGCAGACAAAATGTCACGTATCATTGTAAAAACTCCGATAGTAAAATAAGAGTGATGACTGACAATGACAAAGAAGTTAATATCTTTAAAGCAAACAAAATACAGACCAAAGTTATGCAAGACGACTGTTCAGTAAGTAAATATCATCGCATAGACCGTCAATTGTTATCTTTGATTGAATAACCTAATGTAAGAAAAAGGCAACACTTGCAAATCTAAAAATTTTCTATGAAACATAAGTGTAATTTTTATAAAAATTATCAATCGATATTTTTTATTGAACTTTTTTTCACTAATTATACTTTTCACTTATTTTAGATCAAAGACAACACGTGGCGAAAAACCGTTGTTGAAATTTCAACTAAACAATTATCTCTATTCCCAATTCAAGACATCGCTTTTGGAGATATAGCCAATGATAATTCGGAATTCGGATTAGAAATCGGACCAATATGTTTTTCATAACTTTATTGAACACATTATTATAGAAAAAAACGTATACAAGATTTTTTTTTTTTGTATTATGTTGATAGACATAAATTTAATTTACTGATGTCGTTTAGTTTTATATTTTTCTGTTTTGTTAGTCTCTGAAAGTAGATTATAAAAATTAAAACTGCACAGCTTTTTAAAAATATTTACTAGGAAATTAGTTCAAAATAATTTTTGTAAAACTCCTAACTTTTATTTGTATTTTTATATAAAAATACTAAGCGTTGGATATGAAAGCTTTGTTATTTTTGTGCTATTACTTGCTTTTAAATCTGTATAAATCATTGTTTTTTAAAGACTACTTCATGTCGAATTATTTTATTGTATGTACATAGATAGACCATCTTTAACATATGGGTGACAAGTCATCAACAAATAACAAAAATTCGTTCCTTTCTTTTACCACCCTGTTGACCTAACCAAGCCACCCTTATTGTTACTTCTTCTTCTTTCTAGAAAAAACATTTTTAAAAAGTTCAAAATATTTCTGCTTATAAATAAAGAAAAGGGTGATTATACATATTTGACCTCCTTAACTGCCGAAAGCTCCAAAACAGAGTTCCTTAAATTAATTTTAGAGGTCACATTACAAATAAAAAACAGATTTTAATTTTTTTTTTTTTACCTTTTTAAGCTGACTAAAAAGGTTTTCTAAAAGGGCTTACTTGTCAAAGTAACGAATCTTTGTTTAACAAGACATTAGAGATAAATCACATAAAATCTTTAAACTTCCTTGTTATATCACAAAAACAACCTTAAATTTACAACAAGTAAAAACATGCCTAAGATCGTTCGAATAATCAATAATGAAAATCTATTTAATTAGTAATTATTTAATTAGTAATTAGTATCCAGGTTTTTGACCCAAATAATCCTTGCCTAAAATAAAAATACTTATTATTCACGAGGGAAAATAATGTCTTTTATAATGTCTAAATGAAATCTTTCAAACAACTATAAAGATTCAAAGTCATTTAAATGTTTATATTATGACGTTTATTATAAAACTTGCTTGGTTTCTTTGTATACTGCTGGTCCTAAAGTAGTTGTATATTAGCCTTTTGATGTAAACAATGATATAAACAAATGGAATGTTAATGAATTACTAAAAAAGCAAAATAAGCGGTTTATTCAAATAAAGTTTTTATTCTACAAAAAGGAAACAATATATATTAATTTCTTTATTTGAACATTTACTTTTTCATTAATAAAAATGTTGCGATTATATTCTTTTCGTTCTTGCCTGTTTCTCCTTCTTTTAATTTCTTGTATGCGGCGTGCTCATCTACTCCTGGGGTACTTAATCGCCAACTTTTGTTTCCGCGAGGTCTTTTTATTTCATCTGGCTCTTCTTGACTCGTCGATAAAAGTTCGCTTTTAAAATTGTTAACGTTAGCATTTTCTTGAAGCCACTTCCATAAGTGGTTTTGGTTGTTCTTCGGACCAGCTACCAATAAACTTTTTTCGTGAATATTAAGGCTTTTAAAAACTGGTAGAAACTGAAACATTGCATCTCGTTTAGCCTTCGAGCTGTACTGACAACCCCTCCACCTCCGTATGGGACATCGAGGCTCATCACGATTGCAATTTACATAAGTAAATAATACAAATAGTAAATACTTTACTGTTAACATGTTGGCGCGTGGAAGTTTATGAATGAATGAAAAAAACTTTACGAATCCTGGGGTTTAATATGTAAAAGAAAACAAGAAAAATAAATTTCTCAGTTTCTGAGGGAAAATAGCATTTGTTTCTTTCTACTTTTTGATTAAGTAGCGTTTCTAAATATTCATCCGAAAGTTAATTCCGCTGCAAAAGTTATTTTTGAAATTTCCTATTGTAAAATGATATCGTAGTCGTAAACTAACTAAAGTTCTATTTACATTTAGCAAATCACGATAATGTATAATAGTATTTCCATAATGTAATACGCACATTTAAAAATGGTTATCTCAACGCGATAACTTCAGTTAATCTTCACATTCAACTTTATCATCCTAATGGTATCCCCTGTTAACTTAACACCAACTTGGTCGTAATGATAACTCCCTATCAACTTAGAACCAACTACCTCTTAATGGTTTCCCCTTTCAACTTAGCACCAACTACCTCCTAATGGTATCTCCCTTTCACCATAACTCCTAATGGTATCGACCTTTCAACTTAGCACCAACTACCTCCTAATGGTATCTCCCTTTTACCATAACTCCTAATGGTATCCCCCTTTCAACTTAGCACCAACTACCTCCTAATGGTGTCTCCCTTTCACCATAACTCCTAATAGTATCCCCCTTTCAACTTAGCACCAACTACCTCCTAATGGTGTCTCCCATAACTCCTAATGGTATCCCACTTCCAACTTAGTAACAATCAAATCCTAATGATTTCAAACAAGTAGGCAGTGTAAAAAGACCTTAAACTGTTTATTTTGTTTCTTGTGGGAATAAAGCAATCTGATATCTAAAATCTATGTCATAACTTACACATAATTCAAACATATTAAATAAAGCCTAAAATCGCATGCTAGTGAAATCCCTCTTTAACAGCTAACATCAAACAATGCTTTCATTTTAAAAAGTAGACCCTTTACAGTGTAATAGTTTAGTGTGTATTCATATAATCGCTTAAATCACAACAAAAAGCAAAAATATTTTTTAAGCTCTGGAAAGGAGGGTGTAGTGTGGAAACGAAAATTTTAAAAATTTCCACCAGTTTCGAACCTCTCAACGTAAATGATAAATATATTTCAAATGAACAAAAACTCTATTTCTATCTATTTACAATATTTACATTGCATTTACTCCTCGTATCATAAAAAACTAGGAATTAATATCTAGGGACCATTCTGGTGATGCATACAAGGTAAATTGGAATAATTGGAATCGGAAAGGTTTGCAGACCGAGTATTGAGTAAATAGTTGTTTTGCCAGCTGTAAGGTTTAGAATAGTCCTGCGTAGTGGTAGGTTGTCTATGCATGTAGCTATCAAGTGTTTGAACATGCAGATTTGGTTGGTATCGTTGCAAATGTTGTTTCTCTTGTTGTCGCTTTAACTTCATCCGTCTATTCTGATACCAAGTTTTCACCTATTGTTTAAAGATAACGTAATCACATTTAGGTTAAAAATAAACGTTGGTTTAATACATTTATGCTTACTACAGGTTACTGTAAATAGAGTAATGTTTTGAATTCAATACAGTATAAACAGATGCTTTTATTCGATGCTAACAAAACTAATTTATTAGTGTAAACAGAACTTATTTGCCAGTGTAAAAAGAACTTATTTATTAGTGTAAACAGAACTTATTTGCCAGTGTAAAAAGAACTTATTTATTAGTGTAAACAGAGTTTATTCATCAGTTTAAACAGAACTTATTTGCCAGTGTAAAATGAACTTATTTATTAGTGTAAACAGAACTTATTTGCCAGTGTAAAAAGAACTTATTTATTAGTGTAAACAGAGCTTATTTGTCAGTGTTAAAATAACTTATTTATCAGTGAAAACTGAAAGATCTTATGTGTATGAGTGATTGTAAATAAGGGTATGGAGACATACTTGATTATCAGACAGTTTCAGTTTTCTTGCCACATGCATCCTTTCAAGAGCAGATAGGTAATGTTGTTTATCAAAACGTTCTTCTAACTTTAACACCTGGTCACTTGTAAATGTTGTTCGTAGTTTTCTACCATCAGGCGAGGCTGACTTTGCCCAAATTAACCCTTAACACAAAAGTAGAATAATAAATTTATTTTAAAGTGAACCCCAGAAGATTTTTTGGGGATTTATTATTTAATGTAAAATATTTGGAATTCTTTTTACATAACAACGATTCATAAGTTATTGTGAAAAAAAAAAGCTTAGAAATAAATCTATCGTGCTTGCTAGATAGATAAATCTGTAATTGTTTTTGTTTATATTGATGGAAATATAAGGAAAATAATAAATCTTATATTTAATTTTTAATATATTTTATTTGGACGTTTTAAGATAAAATAGAACTTTTCTAGACTACAACGACTTATAAACAACTTTTTAAATTTATTAGCAAACGGGAAAATTCAATATTTTTAACAGGTAGCGTAACTGAAGACACTCGTATAAGTTGTGACGTAACAAAAGTCATAACATTGAAGATACGGAACATTTCTCATGTTCTTGTGTTGTATAGTGGAACAACAAAATGAAGTTCATAAGTTGACCATAAAAACAATTTATGAAAAATGTCCGCCTAAAACTTCATTTAGCATATTTGATACATACAGCTCGTACAATGCAACGTAATTTTATCTTTATATCTGTTTGACAGTTTACTTCTTTTTTAGTATTTTATGATTAATTCAAATATATTTATAATTAAATCTTGGTAAACAAACTCTCCTCCAGAGATGCTAATTATTATAATGCTTCTTTAAACATAGCAGTTATAGAGTTTTAAAAATCTGACAGAGTTCCGTTGTCTCCCTGTTTTTATAACTAAAAAATAGAGCTATGTTACGTCACAGACATTATTGGAACTTAGTCTTCTTCGAAAACTTTTATTTTCAGCTTTACAACTGCTGTTTAGAATTGTGGTAACTGTATATTAAAAATCTTATTTCCCATCCTTGTAAATAACTGCTTTTTGTAAAGTATATTAGCGCATATATATTGTACCTTAAAATAGTTGAAACATCGTCAAATATTTGAACAAAACTATTTATAGCTATTAAAAAAAAAATGCTTTCTCATGCAGTAAGATGAAATAAATAAAATTTTCCACAAAAAGATGTAATAAAAGTTAAAAGAAAAATGATATTTCGATAAACGATATTTTTCACCCTAATCTTACCGAGAATTCACAAATTACAGTTGCAAACTAATTTCATAATAAGATGTGAAATATTCAGAAATCACAGATCCAAAGTACAAGCTCGATACTTTTACTCGATATTACTCCAAATGAGCATAAAATAGCGGTTCAGTAAGTTATGCTAAGTTATTCAGTAAGAATGCTGATTAAGTACGAAGGATTGCTTTGCAGAAGCTTTATGCTATAAGGGCTCTAAGAAAGATAAGTACTGGCATACACAGCTTGAGGTAGGCACAAATTTATAAGTAATGATATTATATATGATGAAATACTAAGTACATTCTCAATACTTATATTATCGATAGACCATGATCTACTGTTCCCTACCTATCCACTGCTAGGGGTTGTCATTTACTAGCTACTTTAACTAATATTCATGACAGAAATATTTATGTATTTACGTAGAGCTGTTTGTAAAATATCAGTGTGTGTATAGTCAGCAGTCGGGAAGGGAAAGGTCTTGCTTACAGGGTTAGATGTGAGACGCTTGATGTACGCAACACTTACAACTTTGTTTCTTATTGGGATAAGATTAGATATAGTTAATGTATAGCATGAAAATAACACATAAGAAGCTCTTCAACAAATAGTTTGTAGTGCAATCATACCTTTCTGATTTGAAGATTGGTTGATTTCACCGAATGTACCACAGTTCATATTTAAGATGTTGTCAATCATAAAACTAGAACTACATTGTGGTTTTGATTTGTCTGTCATTCTAATGAAAGTACGGAATCGCTTTGTAAATTTCCAATTTTTATCCAATGTCAGCAAGTATGTTGTCATACAATTAATACTAACTGTATACATGTGAAGTTATCGATTTTTCGCATTAGAAACTCATTAGAAATTGACGTCATTATTGTTGATGCAAATTGATGTAGCTTAGCAACAAAGCCGGTTGTAGTATGTATACTAAGGAGATTTGGAGGGAAAATAATGTCCATGACAATAGATTGATGGCAACAAACACTAGACTTATGCTAAATGTAAGACTTTAATTTCACGAAGCATTTACTTTAAAGCAACTAAACATTTATAACCCCATTTTTAGTTACTGAGAAGTTATTTCAGCTACCTTTGCTTCGTGGTTTTAATACAGTTATACATTGAATTTCCCAATGCAAATATAATAACTACAAGTAGCACTACCCCTACTACATGCCCCTACTACAAGTAGTAGGGGTATGAACAGGACTTTGAAAAGAGAAAATAGCCAGACTTTGACTGTGACGCCTTTAGTGGTAAAATATTTCTCTAATTAGCTTCATTAATACACTGCTAAGCGTGAAAAGGGCCGCTAATTCGATTGATTAATGGGCCGCTAATTCGATTGATTAATCGCCATAAGAATTATTCACGTAATCCGAA
>JAUELD010044940.1:0-11195 GCA_031471615.1 Aglantha digitale
GTTTGATAGTTAAATAATCTTTAAAGCTAAGGTGTTAACTGCTGTTGTAGAATTTAATTACCTATGAGAATCAAATTTACTGTTTCGACGAGCCTTGTCACAAAAGAAATTATTACATGTTATTCCTTCTCATTTTATTTCCATGTTTTAAGTAACTAGATCTCGTTTGATAAACTTATTTCTAAAGCAAAGCTTGAATTCATTTTAGCAAGCTTACACAATATATCAGCAAACCCTGGAACTTTTTCCATCAGATAATTAGAAGGTGTTTAAATTATTGTTAATGTCAAATTTAGGGAAAGCAATATATTTTTCTCGAACACATTACCGAATTCATATTTATCGATTTCTCCAAATGTAATTACAAAACTTTGATAAGGCAAATTTGAAAAACAATAATTGTGGAATTGCATAGAGCTTTACAAATTAAAGACATACCTACAAAGGTTTTTTAGAATATATATTCTAATTTAGAAAAGTTTTAGAAAAAGTTTTTAGACATATTTTTTAGACATATTTTTTAGATATTTAGAAATTTAGAAATTAGCTATTAAGATATTTTAGAAAAAATTTTTTAGACATATTTTAGAAAATATTCAATGATTCACTTTTTATTTGCAAATGTGATTTTTAAGTAGGTTCAAAACTACCAACATATAATAGTGTCTTAAAAATGTTTATACGGGTAAGTAAATTTATGATAAATAAAATAACCAGAAGCTTCATCGTGATGTTTTATGAAGGATCGAATCAAATCAAACGTCTGTTTTATTAAAATACGCTAATATTAAGAACTCTATCGATGTTCACAGCAATAAATTTAAAATATGATTACAAATCTTAAAATGGTAAAATTCTTTAAAAACGATAAGAATCACAAGACAATTGTCTATAATAGAACAAAAATATATAAGAAATACACTAGAGAAAACAACAACATAAAAGAAAGAAATGGTAAAAAGTTGCCGTAATCGAGTTAAAAACGAGTTTTAACTAGTTAAAAAGTTTGAGAGGAATTGATTTCTATTGGATGTCTAACGAAGTTTGCAGTGTCAACTGAAACATGCTTTATCTGCATGTTTTACTAAATGGGAATTATTGTCTCGTCCATTATGGTCTTTTATTCTCTCTGTCAGCCTTCTTATACTTTCACCTACGTAACTCTCTCCGCAACTATCGTCAGGACAAACTGTTTTATAAACATTATCATGTTTTTCTTCAAGAGGAATTTCATCTTTCAAATTAAAATGGGAAGATCTTGTTCCAGTGTAAAAAATGTTTAATTTTACATCTGCTGGAAAGGATCGAGAGATCGCACAGCCTTTCTCACCACCATATGGTAAAGCTGAAGTACGATTTCTTTGAACATTTTCGTGGTCATCGTTAACATTTGATGTCTGTTCGTTGTATTTTTGTTTCACCTTTCTAATAAGGTTCGTTATAAACCAGTGTGGGTAACCATTACGATTATTAAATACCAAACGTAAATACTTTAACTCAGTAGACAAGTACTTTTTATTAGAGCACACGGTGTATGCTCTGTATATTAGTGTTTTTAAAGTACTTCTCATCCATGTTTGAGGTGCAAACGATTCCCAATGAATGTAAACATCCGTGTTTGTGGGTTTACGATAAAACTTTTTTCAACCAAAATAAATGTAAGGATGCTTTCGATTGTAAAAGCATTTTAATTTCTGAATTAGGACATAGAGAAAAACACTTTTATGTAAGTAAACAAATATTTATCACATGAAATGCACAATAAAAGAGAAAATAGTGACACAGTTACTTGAACATACATTTAATTTCTTATATACAATACATGCAATAAAAGCCCCCCAACATACGAATGCCTGATAGAAATGTTGTCTGGATTTTATAAGGATAAGTATTTATATTTGTTTTAACCTATGTATTCATTCTATGTTTTTATGCTTTTATGTATTCAAATCATTATAAGGAACAGTTAGGCCACCTTAGTCCACCTTGGATTCCTTATATCGACAGTTTATGTAAAACTGGTAAGAAATTACACTTTCTAGTATAGTGTAGCATATATACTATTCATGTATTTGTCAAAAGGAATATTTTCCAATTAAAAATTCAAAAGTTACCCACGATATGATATAAAACACAAGTTATTAAAACAACATAATTTATTGTTAAGAAAACTAGTAAGATTTTCGTTACCCTTACCCGTTAAACCTTTATACGATTTGCACGAAAACATTTTTTACAAAACATAACGACTGCTTAAGTGATACTTGCTGCAATCTCTTTTGTAATAACTCACTACGTGAGAGAATCAGACGACTTATTTCGACAAGCAATCTAACAAAAGAAGAAAATTGTTGTTGCTCCTTCAAGTTAAAAAGTCCCTGAAAAGACCAACAAAACTTTATTCTTTTAGTTTGCTTCAACAAGTTTCCAGAATAAGTTAATCTTGTTATTAATTCATGCAATTGTTAGCTGAGAAACGACTATTGACGAACACGAAAATAGCAAATTGGAAGAAAAACTGTTTGGCAATACAAAAAGTTAAAATATAATCTTATCCAGTTGATGGACGATGGGAAGAAATTGCAAAAGTTTTCGATTTTCGATTTTAATACACACAAAGGTAATCAAATAAAAGAGTTAGTTTCAAATAAATTGTCTTGTTATCAATCCATCTCTGTGATATATCGTTGGATAGAGAGGATGATTTTTACAAAAAGGAATCAGCGTTAAAAATTTACAATACCATTTTCATGTGTAGAACCTGTGACCGGAGCACATTTTATTGCAACATAACAATACAGTGCATATATATAAAGAAAGAACTTTTGTATAATCCAATTAGAGAAAATAAACTCCGTCAAAATAATATTGTAGTGGCTTCTAAACAGAAACAGCAAGCTGTGGCGATGTACATCTGTGTACATCTGTTTAAAAATCTTGGGTGCAAGTAAGAAATGAGAATTAGCTATCGTAGTTTGCCATCTCTTTCAGAGTTTGGAAATCTTGTTTCTTATCATGCTTAAAATCTTCGTTCGAAGATAATGCTGAGAAATATAATCGTCTAAATATTGATGCTATATTCATTGATGGCGCACCGTTACATATGCATCTACATGGAACGGTGGTACATTTTGACAAGTATTGTAAATTTGAAGAAGTTGATACAATCGTTAGTCTTCCTTTTGGACGGCAAAGATCGCTGCTGCAAAGAATGATAGTTGTTCAGTAAAGATATTCTTGTCCTAGGATCATTTCCCACAATAATAATACGCTCTTTGAAAGAGCTGCTGATTACATTAGTGAGGGAAAGACATAAATATAAGAGCTATTAAAGGAAAACTACAACTTTTTAAGTTTTCTATTTTATTGTTTAATTACTTCTATATAACTTGTTAATTGCTAAAATGGACAGCGTGTTGCCAGTATTCGCAAAAATACTTCTTATGAGAAACATTTCAAGTCCTAACGACAACTTAAAATGGCTCTATCTCCCGAGAAAAAATAGATACATACAGTCTTTTTTGTCAGTAATTCATTAATATCTGCGAAAGAGAGAAAAACTGTTTGTAAACGAGGCGAAAGTCATTGAGTAATTAACTACAATAAAAAATGATAAATGCCAATAAACTTTATTACCCACATGAGTATTACTACTAGCTTTGCCTCGTTATAAAACGGTATAAGTAATCATTGAAAGGGTCTATTCTTTATGTCAATGTTAAAACAGCAACGCTAATTGCTAATTTATTCGTATCTTGATATTTCGTTGTGTTTGTTCGCCTAGTGTTTTTTTGTAAATCGTCATTATGTGTTCGTTGTGAGCTGGCGTTTCAAATAGCTACTTGTATAAGTGTCAAATAGTTTTGTGTTTTTTTGAAGCTTTGAAGAATATCACATTTATTTAACCTTATTTGTTCCCAAAATTAAATAACCTGATTCCCATAATTAAACATTGCATATTTGCTTTTATAAATAGTTTTTGTATTTTAGTTTGTAAATAAAGTTTGTATTTTTTTGTTTTTAATGCATTGGTAGTTTATAGTTTTTATTGATCTGAATAACTGTAACGTATTATAGGAATTTTAAAAATGGTTTATGTTATATCAGGGTTTCTGTTCCAAGTCATAAACAAATTCTTATTGATATATTTTTAATGAATTTATGTTTCCAAATTCTAACTGCTTTATTGGCTATTTTTATTTCATAACTACCTACGTCCACTACTATGTGCAAAGAAATCGTTTTACTAAGTATTCTAAACAGTTTAATAATTATTTTTGTACAGATTTTTTAAAAAGATGAATTTTAGATTTATCATTTTTATGGTGGTATTGGCTGCCGATGGTAAGTTTTGCTCGTATTGCAATTATTTTGTTACTGTGTTATTGGTTTAATGAACTTTACAGGCTACATAAATTATCTAACCAGAATGTTGATAGATACACGAAGTTCTAATATATTGAAGCTCTTACTTGTGCACCTTGATTAACGCCAACATAACCCTCAGAAGGACACACCCATTCGGATCATCAGTGCAATTGCATAATGTTTAACTATATTCTACCCATTGTTGATAAAAATATTCTTAATATTGTAGTGTCTTAACATAAATATTTTATAAAGATTACACTACGATTTTTAATTTTTTTGTCGGTCAGTGAAATAGCCCGATGTGTGTTCTGCAAAGTACTTGAAGAGAAAGTTACTGCGATGGATAAGTGCCATCGTGATAATCAGAAACCTCGTTTAAATGATGGAATGCGTAAAGCCTAGAGAAAAAATATTAACGTTTGTCTTAAACAACCCCTAGACAAAGACACTTTCTAATATCGAATTCGAATTAAGTTTATTACCCCTTTTCTTTTAGCGATACCAGTTTCAGAATACGAAGAGATTTATCCTGAGAGGATTCATCCTACTCGTCATAAAAGAGATCTTTCCACAGAAACAGAGGTTTGATCATACACTAATGTTTACCCTTTTTGGTATGGGCTGTTTTTAACACTATTCGGTTTGGGCGGGGGGGGCAAAAAAACACCTTATTTATTCGAGAACTATAATAGATGTACCCTTGAAATTTAACGTTCCAAAAAAATAAAAATCACGATTTTTTGATGACGTCATCAAATGTCGGTTAAGTTGACACTATTATAACCATATATTCTATATTAGAGCCCAGTGAAGCTTATATTGGTAACTATATTTAAAATTAATCTTGTTTAAATTATTTCTAAGAGATAAAAAGCAAACCTTTTTTAAAAAAATACTCCCGTCCAACAAAACTACTGTGACTACTGGACGCCCTAAAATTTAATAAGTTTCAGAAAATGTCTAGAATAAATATTCATGAAAAGTTATAAAATTTCAAGCAAGTAGCTCAAAAAGTTTATTTTTTCTGAGAGGGGCATTTTTGCTAAGGAGTTAAAAGGTTTATAAATAGTATAAGCAAAGTCTGTTAAATGACTGTGGACCTGATTTGAATTTAATAAAAAATTGATTGTATAAACGTCTTTTTGTTGTTTTTGTAATTGTTTATATTAATAAACAAGTCTTCTTGTTTTCATATGTTTTTCGATAGTTCTAAAAGTTTATAATACAGTGATCTACTCTCCTAGTACATTTATCTGTAAAAAATTGTTAGTAAAGTAGAAATAATACGTATTCCTTGCATTCCAGCATGTCCACAAAAGTAGGATAAATATTATGTTACTGTTAACGAATTGCTTTCATAATGATTCCATGCGTTTTGATTTAGGGACATGATGATGATGCAGTAACATATAGAGTTAAAGATTTGATGCTAGATTTGAAACGTAGCGAGTAAGATTTTTAATTTATTACTTAAACAGTTTCGCCAATTCTAAACTTCATATAAATTTTACACCTTTTACTCCGTCTGTGTATTGTCAAAGCAACCATCATATCGAGGGAAAATTACACCTACTAAAGTGACAGGTGGTTGTCGTAACATTTTCAGTTGGAGCACTGATACCTTATTCGCTTCCATCTTGATTAATGAAAAATAACTTTAAAAAACAACGTTGGACACTAGCAGCATATGTCCGTCAAATTGACGGCGACGAATCAGAAATAGACGTGCGATTTATATAAAACCAAGAAAATGGATAAGCAGTTTAAAAATAGTATAATAGAGTGTGAAAAGGGTTTTTAACTTTAATAACTGCGTGGAAAACTCTGCAACTTTTCGAGTTACTCATAAGACCAATTGATATATGCGATATAATTCTGCCTGTTGCACTATTGCATTTAACCATGTCATTATTGAATCAAATTGTATAGCAGAATTATGTTAGACAACTAAGTCTTTTCTATAAGACTATTGCCAGAGAAAATATGCTGACTACAATTTATGTGTTTAGTATATTAATTATAACTTAATAGTAATAAAATTCTTTCGTTTTTATGATATATCTTCTCATCTCGTGGTTGTTTTTCTACATATTTTATACGAGATCGCCTTTCAACTTTTTCTTCATAAAAATTAGGAAAATCCATCCTGGTTCTATACTTGTTCGATCATATGACGATAATGGAAATTCAAAGCACGAGAAGGTAAGTATCTTTACCAATGTAGAATGATTAAAAAACAGGATTATCAAGGAGGATAAGAAAAAAAAATTATTCTTTGTTATAATAAGCAAACAAGTAATAAATAAATGATTAATAAAATTAAGGAACAGTTGTTAATTTTAAATCCACAAGGTACAAAAACGAAGAGCTTCAGTTGACACTGCTTATTTTATGAGTTTACATTTTGTTTGTTTTTAAAAACGATAAGTTTTTTCTTTACCTTGATCGATTTTTTTAGTATGGTGTTGTGTGGAGCATTTGATGAACTTAAATACATTTGATTCTTATCCTGCTAATAGATTTTATTATAAGTTTTCTAGGAAATATTGAAACACATGATAAATAAATAACAAAGTTAACCAGAATTTCCTAGGACTTCATACGCTACGACGCTGCTGCTTACGTCACAGCGTTTGTTCAATCGCGTTGTCAGCAAAACTTTATACACTAGCTTTCGTTTTTAAATACAAAAACAAACTGTCTATCATAAGCACGTGCTTAGGGAAAACCCTGATAATAAAAGTTGTTAGTTGTTTCTTTTTACTTTTATATGCCTGGTAAGAATATTTTGCTTTAAATAATAGAAATTAAAAGTGTACACAACCTTTAATAATATCTTATTATACCTATGTTTAGAAAAATATAATTAGCTAAACAATTTTATAGACAGCGAGATATGTTAAATTTCTGTATTACTTTAGAAAACGCCTCAACAATGTTACTATCATGGAAATATTCGAGGCGTCAAAGATTCTAATGTACATTTAAGTACTTGTGATGGGTTGAGGTAGAACCATTTTTTGTTGTGTGTTTATATGCTGTATATTGTTCTTATCTTCAAATAATATTTGATATATAAAACTATATTTGTTGTGTGTATTATAATGCAGGGGTACCATTGATGATGGTACAAAAAGAAAGGATATTGAACCATTGGTAAAGTAATTTGTTTTGCTCATTCAAAAGATTGATGGTTTTTGCTATTGTAATGATTTCTCCTCCAGCTGAAAATCTGTTCAGCATGCAAAATATATATTACTGAAGGCATAAACTAAGGCATTAGTTATAGCATTTACAAATGGAATATTGAAATTGTATGTAAACCATATCACAGATAACCTCTGTGTCTCTTGTCCTGCCTCTACAGGTAATAAAACACAAATGTAGTAGTTTATTTACCAAATTAAAGAAATGATCTTTTTCTTTTAGAATGATAATGGTTTACATTCATTTTATGATGTCGAAAGAGAAATTGAAGAAATCCATGATTTGTTAAGAGATGGACCGACAGGTAAAGAATGAAGTGCCATAAATATAGGTTTATTGGTGATTATTTACAAGAAATTGATATTGATTGTGTCTATTTATTACTTGTGTTGTTCAGCAAGTTATTTTTGAAATATTCAGGAGATGTAGAACCAATTTCTGCAAAAGATTCAACTAAAGAGATTGAAGCGAAAATTACTCAAAGCAATACTTACACTGTAAGCTAAGCTGTTTACACAGTTTTCCTTTCAAATATGTATGTGTATTTCATTTAATCATCACAATAATGAAATTGTTTTATTTTAGACTGATTACTCCCTTTATAATGTGGAGCCACAATACATACCTTATTTGGTGAACCCCAAACAAACACGCTATGTTGAAATGTTTGTATCCGCTGATCACGGTTTGGTAAGCAGTCATTGATTTAGCATTCTCCCTACCAATGATTAGCAACTTTTTTATATTAGACATTTGTATTATGTTTAATTTCTTACTCTATTCAGTATTCACATTACAATGGAAGTAGTGACAAAATTATTGAAAGAGTACTTGCTGCATATACACAAGTTGATAAGGTAACTACTGTATAAGTAATTTTATATATTTTATGAAAAACACATTCACTTACACTTCAATGTGAAATAAGATTCAATGAGAGTGCTACCATATTAAAAAAGCTCTAGCTGGAGCGGAGCGGAGCGGAAAACTTTTTAATTTAAACTTACAGTAACTTTCTAAGATAGAAAGTTTTGTTTATAGCTACCAGAAGTATACATAAAATCAACATAAATTAAAAAACTGATTGTTTTTTTAAATGGTAAAACAAGTGTGCTATGTGTGCTTGGATGAACGCTAAAAGCCCTAAAACTTTATTAGCTACTTACTATATGGTCCCTAAATTAAAACTAAAAATGAATACAAGACTCATGTTAACAAAAATCAAAATGAAAATTAGTGTTAAAAAATAAAAGATATTATATATATTGCTTGTATATGTAACGATTCATAGTATTTAGTAAATATTTAATTTTAAGTTCAGTTCTATATTCTTTTATTTTCTGTAGTTTTAAGGTGTTGGCAATAATTCCTCTTATCAATTAAAGAACATTATTTGGTCCTATGTACCCTTTATTTCAAAGAAATAATTATGTCTTCAGTTAATGATATAAAATATAATGATATCATATTTAGGGATAGTAGCTCAAAATCAGGAGTCGTTTATAAAGAATCGTTTATGAATTTATAATTTATAAAAAATATTACATAAAAATGTTTGATCCCTGCCCAATGTCAAATCATATGACATAATGATATATTTCTTTAGTTTACTTAATGATATTTGACTCAGTATATACTACCTTGAAACTTAATTTTTTAGGCTTACCAAGCAATAAATGTTCGTATAGTTATTGTTGCCATTGAAATTCAAAACACTGCTAAATTCACTCGTCATACTACCGGTGGAGCTGATTTGAGTTCCTTTAGGAATTATTGGAATAATGTTATAAAAAAGACTAGCGACTTTAAAGACATAAGAATGGATAATGCACAACTATTAAGGTAATATTGTTTGAAATAATTACTCTTTTTCTACTGTGAAACTCTTTGTTAATTCACTTACATATTTTTTTAAGAACATTATCTTCGTTACTCTCATCAATGTTCATCAATGAAAAGTAAACGTGACACTGTTATGTCATCCTACATCTATTAGAGTATTAATGTATACTATTTTGTTTCATAGTCATTATTACTGGAGTGACTGTGCTGGTATGGCTTATGTAGGAACTGTGTGCACTAAAAGTTCTGCTGGAGTCAATGCTGTGAGTACTAGCTAACCATCTTATTCTGATGATTCAGTTAATTTTATTGACTCTATTTTATATATTTTTTTAATTTCCAGTGGTCGTTTAAAAGTTATAGTGGCCCAACAGTTATACTTGGACATGAATTTGGACATAATATGAATTTCAATCATGGTATGTTTTTACTAATGTTTTCGTAAAAATAGAGCATCATGATATTTTAATATTGGGTTATGCATGTGGATGTTTGTAGAAGTTTCAATGGAATAACTATTTACAAATAAATATGTCCCATAAATTAAGCTCAATTTTTGTTTTGTTATTTAGATAGCGGTTCTTGTACATGCTTAACCTCAAAGGGATGTTTTATGGGTGGAACTAAGTATTATATTTTATCATATCATCTATATTATATTATTGTTATGAAAAATAATATGTTAACTTAGAACTATTTGTTCTAAACTAAATATTAGATTCTATGAATTTATTTACTTTCTAGTTATTTAATTTTTTGTATTTCTAAATTTTTGAATATTTTTTTGTTTAGATCAAGCATGCCTGGTTTTAGCAACTGCAGTTTGAATAGTCTAAGACAAAAAGAATTTTCTTGCATCAATGATTATCCTAAACACGTATGTTGGTAGTAATCCATATACTTTCCAAGGTTTATATAATTTTGAATTATATGAGCTGAGTTCACCCTTTTTGATTTTTTATAGAGTGTATCAACTATTTGTGGCAATGGTATTAGGGAAAATGATGAAGAATGTGATTGTGGAACAGAAGAGGTAAAAAAAGCTTTTCATTGTGATGCGGTTGTTTTATAAATCACCCTGTATAGTGAGCTTTTCATGTGCTGTGTAACTCTGTTGTTACTTATTTCTCACATTTTTTTCAGAACTGTTTACAGAGAAATGACAGCTGTTGTCAACCACATAGCTGTAAATTAAAACCCCATGTTCAATGCAGTCATGTAAATAACCCTGAATGCTGCTCCAAACAATGCTTAGTAAGTTTGCATATATTAAAGACTTTCCGTTTGCCATTGGATTAGTCAAGCGCATAAAACTGTTGATACGTCAACACTTGATTCAACATTGATTTGATTATATAAACCATTTTTTCATTTAGTTTAACAAGAAAGGAAAATTATGTCGTGAAAACAATGGTAATTGTGATACTCCTGAATATTGTACAGGTGATAGAGCTGAGGTAAAAGTGTATTGAATTGATTATATTATTTTGACTTGTATAAAATTTATATAATATATATTATATATATATATATAGTGTCCTGCAGATCTCAGTAGAAGCAATGGAGAACCATGCAGTGAATCTGCTGCTGTAAGTCAATTATTTATTTTTACTATTTACTTGAAACTGATGATGGCTATACTTTTTACTACACCACAAATTATTAAGGTATTGTTAGGACCAATGAAAAGAAATGGATTATCAACAAAAAAGTTTGATACACCTCCAACAGCTCGTTATTTAAAAATTGTTCCAAAATATTGGAAATCTGGTTCC
>JAUELD010044951.1:0-11191 GCA_031471615.1 Aglantha digitale
TATATATATTCAGTTAAGTTTCTACCCTGATTAAATTTTAAGATTTTATGTGTAATTTTTAAGATATTTCTAATTCAGTTTGGGGTACCCAATATAACAATCACAACAGAGTTAACAAGCGAGAACATGTATGGTGTGACGGTGGACGAGAAATGCTCATGCTTCATCCAACTTTATTTTTGTTTCCGAAGCAAGGACAATCAAGTAATGAACATAAAAACAAAACTGTTTCTTCAAGTCGACAGTTCTTTTTCTTCTGACAATGATTTAATTTCTAAACATGGAAACTTTATAACCTAGAATTATGATTTTTTTCAAAACAAAAAATAGCAATGTTCAAAAATGTTCAAAATGAGTAATTGTGACCCTTTTTTTTAAGGATTCAAAATAAAAATAAAAAAAATAACAAATATTGAAAAAAAATGAATAGAGCGTCTAGGAACATCTCAAGTTAAAATCTCAGTAAACGGTGGTTTGTAACAGGCTTGGAAATTGGAACATGTTTAGTATATACATTGCTATTATTATTTAAATATAGTTTTAAACACACATAAATGTGAAACATCTGTTAGTTAAGCATACTAAGAACTAAACACAGTTGTGAAGCATGATACAATGAATCTGACTACAATATTTAATAGATCGCTCTTATAAACGCCTCAAGCTCCGTACTATGTCCTTGAAAATATTTTACTAATAACTGTATATATGAGTGTAAATAAAAACTAATGGAGACTCATTATATTGCAATAAACAATAAAGATGCTGTATTTCTAACTCTCTCCCTGCAGCTTGTTTGTTTTTATGAAAAGACTTAGAAATTTGATATATTCCTGTAGACTTTTCTAGTCTCAACAAAAATGACATAACAAACGTAAACATTTTTTTTTGAAGAATAGAAATTGGGATTTTTTTAATTGAGTTAAGTGTAAATAAATGTTTTGATTAAGATAAATTGATCTGTAGAGACTAATTATCTGCAATTATCTGCAACATATTTTCAATTATTTTGTGCTCGATTAACAAAGTGCATTTGAACAAACTTGCTCTATTTAATGTTATTAAATGTTATCTTTTTAATGTTATTAAATACATCAATTGAAATTAAATACTTATTCGAGACTAATTAATTATCATTATCTGTTGCATTAGCTGCATTCATAAAAACATTTAACCAGATTTATGGGCAAAGCATCATTTGTTTACAAGTATTTATTAGAAAGATAGATAGATACTAGATGAGTGCTTTAATTTCTTACATTTCTTGATATAATATTTTTTATTAAGAGTTTTTTTGTTTTTGTTGTTTTATAGCTAGCTATGAGGTTATTCATCTACATAAAGAAACATAAAGACTGTGTTCGTGGGATGATATCATGGAAGCTGATTTACAAAGCAGCTAACCCTAACCCTAACCATTTTGACGACATAATATAAACAAAACACGTCACGTGACTTCAAATCTCGCATATATTAGGTGGTTTGAAACCGGTAGATGAACTGTATGCTATATACGATTTTTAAATTCACAAATTCAAATTTAAAGTCGCTGTTAAAATTTACATATAATTTCCTAGTTCTTTAATTTTCATTATTGTTAGTAGAGACCTGGGACTATATTTTAATATGTAATTTGATATTACTACACTAAGTTTGTTGTTGTTTTATTTCATCAAAAAGAATTAAGCCGATAAGAAATTCTTAGAACTAAAAACATGACTTTTTAACCCATAAGATAAAAATTCTTCACTCCTTTTAGTTTCTTATTAAAAAAAAACATGTAATGCAGACCACAAAACACGACTTTCGAAACCAGCTGAAAATAAAGATGTGGACCACATACTGGTTAGAAGATTAATTTTTTTAAATTAGTATATTTTTACATTTTAACTTTATTTACAATTTAAACCGTAACTTGTAGAGAATTCTAACAGGTACTGTTAATGAATTTAAACTGATGCTACTAGTTTGTTCAGTACTGCTAGTAAATATCCAGCATCAACTAATGTGTTAATAAACTGGTAAATCTAACCGGTATTTGCTAGTAAATCAAACCGGTATTACTAGTAAGTATAAGCCGGTGCTGCAAATTTTAAATCAGTACCATTAGTAACTTTAAATCTCCGTTGTTAATGAATTTTAAACAGGTACTGCTAATGATAGATCATAGTCCTTTGAAATATTTGCTTTCACATTTAAAGGACCGGAAATCTGGATATTAGACTTTGATTCTGAAAATTGCTTTCTGTAAATATCGGGAGTAGAAACCGGCTCTAAAATAACAATCTTTCGTTTATTTGAGTAACGCCATTTCTTCCAATACTCGGACGTATACGTAATAACTGTTAAGGTAATCGAGCCAATCATAAACCAAAACAAGCCTAATGATAAACCAATCAATGTCATTATTCTAGCTTCGAATTTTAACACGTGGGTAGTCGTCGACACGTAAATCACTCCGAGGAATTGGAATACCAACGTAATATAAAACGATATCGTTAAAATAAGAAGCACAATATCTCGTCTTTCCATTGTAGGGAAGTCAGGCTAAACAAAATTAGGAGATATGGTATAGACAGGTAAAACATGAGTAGAATTAATTAATTAAGTAAATATTTAAATTTTAAAGAAAATTTTTGTTCATATTTGGATTGATAAACTCTCACTCAATTTATTTTTACAGTATTTTCAACGTTTTGTTAATTTTATTGACGTCATTCTTTTTCATTACAATTGTACCTGGTGACGAACGTCATTAGTGAGCAGTCTTCAAAAGTTAAACGGTTACTGATAAATGGAACAACGTTTTTTGAAATACAAACGAGGCTAAGTTTGTTGAATTACACAGGAAGGTAATGAATATAATTACAAGATATATACAATAGCATTTATATAGTATCATATTACTACTTTAAATTGTTACTCAAAAAGTCCTTATTGATTATTTCTAAGGTTAGATAGGAAATGATTTATGTAGCTATCTGCTAACGTACGCACAGACTTCAAAAGAGGAGCGACGAATTAAATAACAACAGTAATTGATGTTTTGAAATGTTTTAACAAACTTGCTATTATTAAATAAATTAAAGAACTGACAATAAATCATTTTTAAAAATATATTTATTCACGTGTCTATATTTCAATTTATTTCATAAAACTTTGATGTAATATTCAAGTAATTTGATGTTTCAAACTTTCAGTTGAGTTGAACAACGGTTTCAATTTACACCTTCATTTTACCCTATTAATTTAACTCTCGAGCTTGTATTGATGTTTCAAGTTGATTTGACATTTGACATGACTTAGTTCCTAATTGAAAACAATTGGTTATATCTAAAGTTCTTATAAGTTATAGTCTGGGTATATTTTGTTTCTAGCCTCTTTAGAAATTTTTATTAAATTTAATATCTGGTTTAACTTCCTGCGGGTTATGTCAACTGAAATTCTGCACTAAAATCCTTGGAATTATATTTATATTTATAGTTCCATCTACAATTTCCTTTCAAATTACCAAGGTGAATATATGGTATGAGATATTTCGTAGAAATTTATCTTTTAAAACAATTAGAAGTCCTAAAAAATTAAAAAGTACAGCTTACCGTGCAAGTTGGTCTATCCACCCATTCTGTCATGTATCTTGTACGGCAAACCTCGCATTCGTTCAAATTTCTTAAGGTCAACCATTTTTCTAGACATGTTTTGTGTACATATTTCGACGAGCCTGAACAGCGACAAGGCGCAATCAGTCTATTTTCAGAGTCTATTTCGTTGCTTAAGCAGTATCGGCATCGTGTCATTATGTTCTCAGGTGTGTTTGCATCATCAAGTTGTACATCAGACGAAAATGAAGTTCCACATTCGATAGATGTAGCATCATTCAAATTGCTGGTATCAGTATGTTGCTGGATAGATTGCTTTTCCGGTGATATAAGTTCATTACTATGTAAATGAATATGTGTTGTCATTGATGACAAACGACGCTTTTTAACACTACCGGTCAAAGGGTTACCCTGCAGAGTTGTTATAGTAGTATCTGAATCGTTAGAGCAATCTGTTTTGCTTCGACAACTTGGCGATGGGCTGTCTAATTTAGCTTCCGAGTTCAACAATGGACTTAATTGCCAACGTAATGGAGAATTCTTGTTGTATTTCCTTTTTTTCTTTTCTTTACTCTTGTAACGGGACTCTTTTACATTTTTCGTCCTCACTAGATTCTCCATCGTAAGACTCCTAAAAAGTACGTACACTATCATAACGTGTTTCTAATAAGTTTTAACGTAACTCGATGAATTAAAAGCGTTGAAGTTATTCTTCATATTTACACTGTTTAGCTGGCTTATGTAAAAAAAAATAATCTGTATATCTACTTTTTGATCTTAAGTTTCCAAATATATTTCCTATTAAAAACCCTTCTCCGTCGAGGTTATTTTAAACAATATAAATGTCTTGTGTGTGTAAATTGAAACTCTTATGACCTTGTTATGTTTATTTTTTTCTATAAATATATCATCAACGATTGCATAACTAATAATATGTGAAAACACGAAAAGCAAGACCGTTTCTTTGCAGATTCTAATATATCTGAAATGCTTAAAAAACACTCCAACTTAGCTATAAACCATTAAAGCATGGATTTTGATATTTAGAAGATAAGCTACTTTATTTCTTAATGATTTAAATGATAATGCATATGATTTGATTTGAAATTTATTGCTTCGTGAATGTTTTATCAGATTTAATTTCTTAAAGAAACAAATCTTTGTTCTTAAATTTACTGTTTTATTTAATGAAAAATAAAGACCTGGTTAAAATTTAAAGCGAAAAAATACATTAGAAATTAAACATTGTTATCGCAGTGTCACGTAATACATATCAGATATCGACTCCTTCTTTCAGGATGGACGGGTGTAACTCGGATTAAAAGTATCGCTTTCAGGATGGACGGGTGTAATTCCGATTAAAAGTAGCTTTTCTCTATTTAAAACCAAAGATGGGAAATTTACCATTATACAATAATATCTGATATAAACAACATACTTAAGCACTTTTATTTTAATTGATAAATTTTTAGAGTGACTCAATAGTAGCGCTATAAACTTTCATTTTTAAAATAATTGCGTCGAACCTTTGTCTGGTGAGACATATATAAAGTGCCAATTTGACATAACCGTAGCACAAATGGCAGGGCTTAAATATACCGCAACTTTGGGCCAAAGATTTTATGAAAAATGACTTCTGGACGCCTTGTAAAAAATTACCTTGTAGCTTATATTACATATACATGTAGTGTTCTTATAATATTGTTCCAAGCAAATGAGATTTCTGAAAAAGTGTGTATTAGAATTATCAGTTCTTGTAGTTCTTAAGTAAAATACTGCTTAACTGTAACTAACATAAACAAAAAAATTAAAGATGGCTTCAATATTCACCTACAAATGACGTCATTAGTTTCTAAAATAAATATTAGTAAATAAATAAATGAAATGCCATTCTACAATATATGTTTGAGCCGTTAACTTCATAATTTTTTTTTTTACCTTTCTAGCTGTTCTGAGTTTCTAAAAGAAGAAGACTATGATAGCTCTAACCTACACTCATTGAAGTATTTTTTTCTTAGAACAAACGAAACGATTCAAACCATTTATTAAATTTTAATTTTTTAACATGACGATATGATGCATAATGTATTTGTGTGACAAATGTTATAATGTCGAAACACAATACTCAAAAAAGTATTGTTTATATTTCCGATGAAATCAGTAAGCTTTGGTTTAGTAGTAGCACTGTTAAATAAACGCAAGGCAGGTTGTACGAATGGCGAGTTACAAACAAGTGGAGACTAACGGTCTGTGAAAACTCGAATCTTTAAATTAGTAAAGAAACTTGATAATAATAATTTTCTAAAAGCGCCTTTCGTTATATTTAAATGTCCGAACTTTATGACGTTACAAAATAAACTCTTCGAATCTCTAAACTTTATGTACCTCTCTGATTAGTTCTTATAATGCTTAAGCCTTGTGTTGGCTACAATAATGCTTTTACAAAACATTCTACGCAAGAAAATCGAATTACAAAAGAGTAACTTCCGTAATGCAACAAAGGTGATCTCAATTAATGTATTTATTTACACTTGTTTTATTAGAATTACCATGGACTTACATAATTCAGACCAGAGGTTATTACATAATTAATTATATAAAACGAACACAGTGTATTCGTTGTATTCTTCAGAAACATTGTACGTTTGCATAGTGGTAATTCTATTCATGTTGAACTTAAGCTTTTTTTTATAGGAACGTAATATTGCCATTACGTCATTATTTATTTTGTTAATCGTTCGAATTCCATTGATATGGACAATAATTGAATTTTCTATTACGTATGTATAAACAGTATTTGGTTTTTTAAATATTTTAATAAAAATCCATGTGACTTTTATTTTTATTCTCTGAAATGTATTTTTTTTAAAAAGCGCAAACCTTATAAGATTTCGTAAGTCAGAAGACAACACCAATAATATGAAATAAATAGTATTTTTTATACAAGTTAGTAAAACTCTAGTATCTATCTACCAGCAAATACATATAAAAAACCGATTCTTATCGATAACAAATTTAATACGTAAATAACAACATAAAATCGTTGTCGTTTATTTAACTTCTACGTCTTGTCGCTGTTGTTATTGTTGTTATTATTATATTTTTTTTTATTGATGTTGCTATTATATTTTTTTTATTGATGTTGCTATTATATTTTTGTTCTTGTAGCCTTTTAAGGTTTAATTACTAATAAAATCCACTTACTATATATTTGGTGATTTGAAAGAAGTTGAAGTTGCACACTGCTACACATATACGTGAATGTCAATGTAATAATATATAGCTAGTTGTTGATGAAGCGTCCGATGTTTTTTACTAATCTCAAATTCTCAAATTTCACGTTCACTCAAATTATGTATGCTTGGATATGAATATACGTTCTTCCATTGTTAAAAAATGCGTTTTGTGAAAAAACAAATCCTTTTTTCCTCATTTCTATATTTTTATTGAATGAACCTAATGAATAAATCATTATTTTTTTCTCGAGGTTTATAAAAAAGAGAAATTGAAATTGTTTTCAAACAAGATTCTGATTGAACAAAAAACCTAGCCACAGTAAAAAATATAAATTCACTGTTTACGATGTAATAGCAAATTTAAGATAACCGTTTTTATTTTAAAAGAAATTGCTAGAAACATTAGCTTTTTTTAAAAAAGGTTTTGTCTTCAATCGAAGAATGTAACCAAAGTAACAAAAAATAAGCACATACTATCTTTTTAACTGTGAATTTTAATGCAAGTTTTATTTGTTACCAAATTTAAATTTGGTGTTCATAATTTTCTCGGGTCATTATTATAAATATGCGCTAAAAATAACGCCAGTGAAACTTTATACATAAAATATAAATTAACGAGGAGTAGATTGATCAACGACTACAAGAGGAACAAAAACTAAGTTATAAAAAATGTAAATTGCAAGAGTGGTCAGTTCAAAATAAACGAGTGTTTGGCTAATGACACGTCACAATTACA
This sequence comes from Aglantha digitale, assembly GCA_031471615.1. Classification (NCBI taxonomy): domain Eukaryota; kingdom Metazoa; phylum Cnidaria; class Hydrozoa; order Trachymedusae; family Rhopalonematidae; genus Aglantha; species Aglantha digitale. Next base: position 7,572 of record JAUELD010044951.1, read on the forward strand.
AAGAGTTTGTGATGTTTTTCATAGATCTCCCCAAAAAATCGATAAAAAAACAAGAGCTTGATCAAATTTAAGAAAATGTTTTGTCCAAAATGAATGTAACATCAACTGTCCCGGAAACTTCATCCGAAAACTTTCATAGAATAAAAATAAGGTAAACTATAAAAAATGAAAAATAATTTTACCTTCGTTTGCTTAACAAAGCCTTTCTGTGTCGTTTACATTTTTTACAGTTATTCGGATATTTAAAAGTGAAAGCTTTTCCTTCTTTGAAATCATTGTATACTCTGCAATCTGCTGTTAATTTAACCGCATATTTGAAATCTTCATTTTCAGCCATCTTGATTTTGATATTCACATATTTTCAGCATCGATAATTATAAAAGTTGTTTTTCTCTTCTTTTTTAAACTTTTTAGTAAATTCAAGATATTTTTTACCGAGAAAACTCATATTATTTATAAGAACAATACGAAAAGGTGTTTTTTAATAGACCATTTCAGAATATAATATCAGCCATATGTTATAATAATAGAATGTAAGAACCACCTTACATGGTTTCTATCTGCCAAATTAAAAAAAATATGATTTAGACAATTTAAATGTAACACATAAATCTAACCCCATATAACAAATGCGTATAGAAATACTAATGTTAATCAACGAATGTTAATAACATCCGCCCACATTTACTTAAATTGTAAATAATGTTATATATATCAGTCTAGAAAAAGCAAACACTTTTTAAATAAACTACTTGAATTTGTTTTGCAATATCTTTTACTAGTTTTTATTTTATTTACTTTGATCTGAATTTTTCATCTTTATTTAAACTGATGGTTATTTCAGCCGATTTGTCACTTAGTCACTTTATAGTTATAGGCTTGGCAAATATACGACACGATGGTTTGGAAAATGTTTTACAAATTTTCTCAAAAGCAATTCAATTTTTAATTAATTTTTATTTTCCATTTAATTTCCATTTCAACCGGCAAATGAAACATAGCAAACGATAACGTTATAATCTATGTCTACAATATTGAGCGCAACGAATGAAGAACACTTATAGTAAGTGTGACCACTTTGAACACGCTTTCTAAATCATGTTCATAGTAAAATAAAACGCTGTATAAATGAATGACTCATAGCTATTTATACAACAACTGTCTAAATATTTTAAACAAATGACACTTGAAAATATAAACAGAATATCGCTTCTAAAGTATTGAAATAAACATCTGCTGGAGAAAATGAAAGAAGAAAACATTGAATGGAAACCATACTCTTATTATGAGATAAAATTATGAAATACGAAAAGAAAGCGAAATTAAACTTTTATAACCATTTATCTTCGCCATTATATTACATGTGTTTTTTTTGTTTTGTTTTTTTTAAAAAAAAATTCGTGGAACAAAATCATAACTGGCTTAATTAACACGATTACTGAAAAATAATGATAAAAACAAAAAGTTATATAGTTCTATTTTTCTTTGTAAGAATAGAATTTAAACAAAAGAACTTCTGTTGTTTTCTATTCTTTTGTTTGTGGGGTTCTCCCTACATATCAAGGTGTCTACAAATTTATAACAAAAAAAAAATTAAAAAATTCTGTAGTAACATACAAAGTTTACATTTCGTCTGAATTTTTTTTCTTGAAATGATAGTTTGTCGATTACAACTCAAAGATCTGTGTTCTGACTCATCTATTTCAAAAGGAAATAGATGAGTCTGCTCTAATAGATACATATTTAATATAACATAAAGTAGAACAGATACAGCAAACATGTTTATCGAAGACTAAACGTTGGTACGTTGTTTGTTAACTTCTATTAAAAAAAAAAGTATTAATTAAATTTTATTAATCAAATTATTTAGAACTTCACTTATTTTACTCGAAATGAACGAACAAAACTTCAATTTAAATTCAAGCAGTTTCAGGAAATTCAAAAATTCTTGAAAATTACTAGGTAGCTGCATAAGACAAAGTTATTTTAAATTATTATAACTTTTTAGTATTTTTTTAAAAAAAAAAAATTTAGTTTTTCAACGCCATTTTGAAATCATGAAGAGTATAATATTGGTGCTATTGAAAACAGTGATACGTTTCTAAGTCCATCATAATTTCATCTTCATATTTTATATTAACCTTGTACTTGCAAAACATGGTAAAAAAAGCAATTCCATATATATTTTTTTTTTTAATTGAAACTCAACTCGATTTTTATCCTTATCAAGGTTTTAAGAATTATAACGAAAAGCCCAAATAATAAAAAAGCTTGAGGATTTTCAACACCAACTGTACGAATGTAAATTTTTTAGAATACAGGGCGTATTTCGTTAGATTTTTATGAGACTCAACAAATAGATTCCACTTGTTTACACCTTTAAATGTAAGAGAATTTTGACCAAACTTGAAAGTTTGAGCGAGCTCTAGGAAGTTTAAGGAACTTTTGGTTTTGGTTTGGATTACTTCGACTACATAATTTTTATCAAAGTTTGTAAAAAATCTGCGTAGTGAACACGGAATCTCATTTTGTTTTAATTTTAAAAATAAACCTAAAACACATTCAGAAAAAATGTTAGAAAAAGATGGTAAAATAAAGGGCTTGTACTGTCCTGATATGACGAAGATGATATTATTCTTAAAGCTTTTCTTTGTAAAAGCTATTAATAGATGGCTAAATTGAAAAGCGATAAAACGTACACGACAGAAAAATACTAAAGCAAGATTACACATGAGATACGACTGCTCATAAATTAATGGTTCTATTTTAATAAACATTTCAAGCTTAGGACGCAATAAATCAAGTGGTGATGCATAAGAAAAATAATCTTTGGCAAATTGATTCCAATTGAACATACACCGATAACAGAATGAATCTGTTCCAAAAGAACATACCAACAACTTCTTTTCCTTTTCTTCTATGGACTGTAGAATCGCTCCTTTGATTCTCTCATGTAGTTAATGATTATGAAAGTAATTACAACTCATATCATTTAAAAAGTCATTATTGTTTGTAGAGAATGTATTTTCATACAATAGAGCTCTACAAATATACCTGAAAAAGGTATAAACAATCAAAGAAAACATCGCTCTTTAGCTTACATTTCGGTAGCCTTAGTTAAGCCTACATACATATTGTTTTAGTAAAGGTACTAAGAACACTATAATGTGGAAACATTGCAAAAAATCACTTTCAAATAAAAGAGGAACTTAGTTGATTTACACAATATCTAGTAAGCACTCTAAACACATTTTTTTATATACGAAAAGTTCATAAACCCATGTATAATAAAATACTGAATTGATTTGCTAAGTTATAGATTCAACCATATTTCACTAGTTACCACTCTTTTTTGACTTTATTCATTACAAATATTGGGTTTGGGCTTTTTATAAGGCTTCCAGAAGTATTAATGGACCTATCATGAAGTCCATGGCCTACACAAACGAAGGTCTACACAAATGAAGGTCTACATAAATGAAGGTCTACATAAATGAAGGTCTACACAAATGAAGGTCTACACAAAAGAAGGTCTACACAAACGAAGGTCTACACAAATGAAGGTCTACTCTAATGAAGGACTACATAAACGAAGGTCTAAACAAATAAATGTCTACACA
>JAUELD010044962.1:0-11187 GCA_031471615.1 Aglantha digitale
GATGTTGTTTAGCCTATTGATTTGAGCACATTTTCCTTATTGGTTGCGTTTTGGCTAGTTCGCTAGCAAGATTTATTCTGGTTGGTATTTTTTCAGTGATGTGGTAAATATACTGTAATTCTTATTATAGTTGCATCTTCTACGTCGCTAGTCTATTAGTTATTAGTTATTATTAACAAAATATTCTAAATATATTTTTGTCCATGTTATTAGCTGAAAATTCCTGTTGTATTTGCTGCTGTTACCATTTTTCATTCAAAAAACTGAAAGATTTCAAAAAATATTAAATGAAATTTTTCAATCTCAAGATTTTTTAAAAAAGTAAATGTTTCACTAAAGAATTATTATTTTTCTTTTATTTAATAACAATTTTAACCTACTTTAACTTGAAATTAAATATCATAAAAATTATATACTGAAGGTTTGAAATTTTGAATTATATATATATACCTTTTCCTTAATAACAAGTGAACCTCAATTTACCTCAGTTTGTTAAGATAGTTTTCAACATAACTTAACATTCTACTTGTAGGAAATTGTTACCTACAAAATGAATAAATTTAAAAAACACACCCTTTTTTTGCTTAACAATGATTCGAATGAAAATCATTTGAACATCTTTTTTTCTCATTGAATTAATCAGTTGCATTGCTTTACAAGCCATATGCACTACCAACTTTAAACAACTAGAAAAAATTCTAAGATAGCTGTCATTTTACTAAAACTGCTTGTTATTGTAAAAAATACCTAAAGTCAAACCTGTATAAATTGGACCTCTATAACAAGTAATCCTATTGGTAATGCATGTTTTGTGAAAGTAAATCTTTATATGGATTTTTTATATCTAGACATTAATTGAACTAAAAATAGAAATAAATGAATAAAAATGGAAGATGAAGAAATTCGATTAAAGAAAAAGGTATGTATAATAGAAAACAAGTTTTTTTATCTATTATTTAGTTTTCTGTTATGTAAAAGATGTTTTTTAACCAACAAAATATTAATTAATTTTAATAAATCAAAATATTATATTTGCTTAGAAATAAATTATGTTATGTTACAAGCTGAACTTGTTGAAAATTCATTTAAATTTGTCATTATCGTTTTGTAAGAAAGAAGGAAACACTGTCAAGACAGTGTTGTTAATCAAAATGAACAGGCGAGCTCAGTAAGTATCGCCTCCAGAATTATGGCAACACTGAAAAAAAGTAAATTACATTGAATTCTCTCAACAACACAATATGATTTTTAAAGAATTACTGTTAAGAAATATTTGTTTACTTTTTGAATACAAATATTTTGACATTTTTCCATAAAAGGAAATAAAGTTTGAGTATTCAAGGCTTTATAAATTGTAATTTGATACATTAATCTGAATTGAGATTAAATTCTTATTTATCATATATATATACATTTTTCATTTATAATAATAGAAAATCTTAATGTTGTGAAATTCAGAAGGATAAACTTTTTATTAAAATCCATAAGGCATTGAAACTGTTAAAGCTTATACTTTATGAATCTGTTTTACACTTCTTTGGTGCATCTATTATATGAAAATATAAATGTTTATATTTAATTAAAAACTAAAATGCATTTTTAAAATTCCTTCCTTTACTTAACTTTCTTTATTCTTAATTAGTGATTAAGATTTTTAAACCTATATCTACTTATGTAGAGAGCTGTAGAGAACTATAAAGATTGAATAATTTTATGAATAAAATTTTTTGGTCTGTTTTTTGATGAAAGCGGTCATATGGAATACTTAAATAATTTTTAATATAAGATTATAAGTTCAGTTTAAATTTTGTCTGTCAGTGGAAGTAACTTTGACTGCACTAGAGTTTTAATCGAATCGCATTGAAATTGTATGTAATTGATTTAAAAAGCCTTATTTGTCTTATAATAGTTTCTGATAATGTGGAGGATCTAAATGGTGGCTACTGAAACTGTTTTAATAAAAATAGTGTTTTTAAATGTATAAACTTGTTTTTATCATTGTGCTGTCTTTTAAGTTATGTTATTTATAATTATTAAAGATAACAACAAGATCATGAAATATAAATATTGAATGACAGATCATTTTAAACAATTAAAAGTATTGTTTTTATGTTTAAACCAAATGAATTAATCAAAACAACTTTGGTGAACCTCAATTAAGCTTAAAAATAAAAAAAGTAAATATTATATGCAATAAAATGCTCACTTAAAAGTTAATTATATGTCTGTATAATATATGTCTTAAATATTTGCACAAGGTCTAAAAGTTATTATTTAGTTGCAAATTATATACACACATAAACACTAAAATTTGATCATTTTTAGATTTTCCTTGGATATTTGATCCAATAAGCCTGGGTCTAGTAAGATTAGTATTATTTTATATGGGATAAAAATACTTATATTAAAATTTCTAGGACTTTAATCATTTAAAGGTCTTAACGTCTGCTCATTAGTCGATGTTTTTTTTTTGGAAATTCTAAATCATTTTGTAGTAGATAAAAAAACTGACACAGACACTATTTACTGAAAATTCTATCACTGTAGAAATATGGTGAAAACATTAAATCTGGGGCCTAAAAAAAGTGGTATGAAAACAATATCTTATGATCTGAAAAATTTAGTTGATCACAAACTTTCACAATTACTTGTGTAATTATTAAACATACATATTATAGTTAATGTACGTCAAGCACAAATTACTGTCACTCAAATTATATGAACATATAAAGATACAAAGATATGAATTATTTAAAAATATGAAGCAAATTGATTTTATATAACAACAACATTACACAGAATAAGTTCCTTTCAAAGATATAAAAATAACAGAGATACAAAAAAAATCTTTCTTGGAGCTTGAACAACAGTGTAAACAACTTGTTTGTTTTGGTTTAGTTAACATTTAATTGATTTCAGCAATCTCTTATGCAATTAACTTTTACACATACTCAATGCATGCTACTCTACAAATTAGTCTACCCTAGGAAGGATTTATCATTTGTGTTTTCTTTTGAAGTTTTTTTATGTAACATGGTATGCGAGAAAAATCTAATATATCACAAATCTGTATAACAACAATAAGCTCCCTTGTTTTGACACAGTAAAAAATTGAGAAACAGTTATTTATCCGTTAGCTTGATTTTCTTTATAAACAAACTTTAACTTTCAAAGATTTATTCACTGTTCGCTGCTTCAAAGTTTCTTATTTTAAAAAAAGTGGATAACAGTGGTAAAAAGTAGAATTTTTTATGTTTAGAAATGATGAATGTTGTGCTATTATTTACATAAATGTGACTCAAAAATTGAGCAATGATATATTTCTTTTTCATTCTTATTGATGTGTTGTGGTGGTTTGTTGTCCTTGTTCGGTGAAAGTTGACATGTATCTGATTCATGAGCTTATATTGTTAAATGTTTGTTTAGCTCTAAAGTAAAATCAACCTTTCTTGTAATATTTGAAAACATGAGCTACAAGGCTTAGAGAAGTTAATTTACAATGTTGATAATATATTCAATAACTTAACACACTTACTTCTGTATCGAACCATTCTGTATAAATCATGTCTGCATAACTCATGTACAAAGTTTTTGTTTGTTCCAGTACTCTTAGCTTGTAATAATAGAAACAGTTCAACATCCTTTATAATTTATGTTCAGAATAAAACAGTATCAAAGCAAAAGAGCTTCAAAAATTAAATCGTTTTCAAGATATAGCTTGAAATTGTAGTTTCATACTCATTTATGATGTCATTTAGGTAGGGTTAACGCTGGTACCCAGAAAGGACTTTCACTTTTACTGCGGGCTTCTTTGGATAAAATTTATTGAAATTTATTAAAGTTAAAATGTCTTATTAACTTTTACAATCATAGTCAATAAAGACAAAAAGTTTAGAATAACCATCACACTTTACTTTGTATTTAGTTTTTTAGATTTGACCCATGTGAATCTGAGGACTACTAACAAGTACTAGTAAAACTGAAAGTCAAAACCAAATTTTTATTGGTAAATTATGTTTCATTCAAAATATTTGACCGATATTGTTCTCTAATTCAGTGGTTTTACTTATAATATTGTCACAAATCTTAGAAAAAACAGGTTTCTTAATTTATAAAAGCTTTTTTTGTAAAAAGATAATTCACCAAGATTTTAATGTAGAATAAAATAATTCATAAATCTGATTTCATGCTTTTTCTAATTAGAAAATTAAACTTGCCACCACTTTTAATTCTTATCACTAGTTAAAATCTATGTTTTATGTGTTGTGTTTGAATAACAAAGTAATAATAAATTGGATTGTCCCTTGTTGATGCCTTGCCGTTTTATATGTCCCAGTATTTATGTACCAATATACTAGATGGCTAATAGGTTCTGACAAAAAATGAATATGGAAAAATACTGGTTATTTCAACAACAAGTCAATCTATGTATTTGGGATCTCTTTCACAAAATACCTTTACCCTATTTCTCCTCAAGAAACTTTTGTGACATTCAATAGTTATTGATTCATCACGCTGATTTATTTGAAAGGCCAAGCATTTTTGTATTAATTTATTTTCTTGTAAACATATTCTTGTAGTCTAAACAAGCCAACAAGTTTCTCTATTGTTTGGAAGAGGTCAATATTAAGCATGAAGATCAACAACAAGTTTACAATAAACACTATTTAAATTTGACTGGTAATGAAAACAATACGAAATGATGGCCACTTTGAATTGACCATCATTGGTTTGATTATCTAAACAACTCATTATATTTAAGTAATGGATATTGTTTGTTGTTCTGCTTGCAAGTTATTTATGACACACTGGTTCATCATTTCATTATCCTTTAAGACGTCATTACCAACTCGTGGTTTCCTGCTTCTCATGGAAATCAATCTGTCTATGACTTTATGATATAGATAGTTATATAGAAATAGACTTTTTGTCAACCCATTAATATCCTGTTTTGGTAGTTGAATTTTTTGTGTAGCACATGTAGAATCTACATGATATAGTATTCTACCCATAGTATTTACTTTTATCTGCTTTAGATATATTTTGTCAATATTTTAAAAGTTTAATGTAATGTTTTTTGTTTGGTGGGAAAAGCTTCATTCAAATTCTTAGCTGTAAACGAATATTGCAGATATCAATATCCTGATGGCAGTTAAATTACCACTTAATTGTTTTACAGGAAATAAGATAATTAATAGTTTAAATTTTAGTTAGCCTTTCATATAAGTTTCTGAACAATTCAAGAAAGGTTTTATTATTATGAGTTTCTGTGTTTGTTATGTTACAAACTGCTTATTATGGTTTCTATTGTGATATGTAAAAACGTAGGTGGCAAGATAATACTTTTTGCTAGTGTGTATTTAATTTATTGTTTACAAACAGTGGTAATATTATTCTTTGCATAATAGAAATTTTAGTAAACATTGGCTTTTCAATATTTAAAGTTGCTTTTGATATTGTATATTTGAAATATATATGTGTTTTTAATTCTTTGAATCTATTACTTTGTAAATAATGTATCATTTTTAAAAAATGGTTTTGTTTGCAAAATCGACCCTATATTTGCTCTCCAATGTTTATTATCATTGTGTTGGTTGAATGTCTCCAGTATGGAACTAATTACACAGACAGCTATATTATAGAGGGTGACTAGATTGTGTTTCAATGTTTGCATGTTCTGTTTGTTAATCATGACAGACCATTACCAATTCATTTGGCATTATAAAACTTTTATGAAAATCTGTAGTCTCTAGTCTAAAAGAATACCTTGACCTTGATGTACAATTTTTGTAAGAATGAGACGACTAAACCTATGGGAATATGTGACCTTTAATTAAAGCACTGCTCATCATTGAAGCTGGTAAAGAGGTTTGTGAAAAATCTCTTTACCAGAATAAACTTTATGCATGATTGCTTAAGATTTCTAGTAATAAAAAAGTAATAAATTTTTTCTAAATTACCGATCCCAATGTTTGTGTTGTTTTGATCATTTGTTTACACTTAGTATACCTAATACATATTGTTAAAAGAAGCACCATTGTTTCATACAATCTCAAATAAGTGTTTACATTTTTTACTAGTTCACCCCAAAATCTTTTTACATGTTTCGCTGCAAATGATAATTGAAATTATTTGTGATTTGCATGTTGAACTTTTAAACAGGAATTGCTTAAAAATGTTAGTTAACGTATAGTAAATGTTTAAAAAAAACATGAACCCTGATAACATTTTGTTACCACATGCTTTTTAAAACTAAATTTGTTGTTTTCTTTGTTTGAAAATGGCAGTCAATTTGTCATATATAATAATCTTTCATGTGTACTGTTATTTGGTTATGCATAATATTGTGACAAATTTTAAAAATATTCCTTGTGATGTAATATTCATATATGATGTATTTATTCAAAGGTGTTTATTTAATACACTTCTTTTGTTTAAGTTTCCTTATATGTACAAAAAATAAAAAGATAATACTATTCACTTGTCATATTTTTATTAAATGGGTGGAGATTAATTTTTTTAATAAAAATAATTACCAAAGAATTTAAAACCAAACCCAGCTTTAGTTCTTGTTTAAAATTTGTGTTGTAGTTTGATGTTTTAATAATGTTTAACAATATTTTACACTAATTTTACCATTAACATTAGATCAGCAGCAACAATACATTCTTTATATCCTTTTATAAGTGATTACCTCTATATTTACAAGAGTATAGAAAGTTTTAATTAGAGAGCTGTAGTAATGATTTTTAATTTTTTTAATTTAAAAAAAGTTGTATCTTTGACTTTTCCATATTTGTGAAAAAAATATAAATTTGTATTATATTTAATCTTAATTAATTTCCTTTGCATTCCTAAGGAGAAATTTAATTATCATTGGTAATTATGGGTAAATGTAATTATGGTTGGGATATGATTAATTAGATGTGATGACAATGTTTTATTAGCAGGTAAAAAAGTGTGTTGCTGCTATAAAAAAAAGTTGAGCTGCAGAAAAGCTTTTCTCTAAACACGTTAGTAGTGTCATACTAATATTTTTCCATATTTTCAAACTAAATTCCGTGGTCTATTGCAGTTGTACCAATGCTGGTGCCCTTGATAATTGAAAAGGCTTGACTTAATTTTTGGCATTATGTTTACTAGTAACTTTTATAAAATGTTGTTATAGAAATTCAAAAGTTCCAAGCCATAACTAATTTCAGAAATATAATATAACTTTTATGTAGATATCAATATTTATATAATGTCTCAATATTTTCTTAATAAATTTTGTGCTTTGCACTTACAGGAGAAGTCTAAGAAATTCATCATTTTTTATTATTATTTATCTGATAAGCTTTGCACAAGTAGAAAGAACAAGAAAAAACTTCCCAAATAAGTTGTAAATTTTGCTGTACCCAAGTTTCATCTTTTTTTAAGTTTGCAAGCAAGAATGTCAGATTTGATCTAAATCCGATCTTTGGAATTTCATACTCCACTATCTCTCTATGAGAACTGTCCGAATGTGCGAAATTCTAAAAGTCTCTGTTTACTTTTATTTCAACATACTCATTTGATAGATATTTGTCAAACGATTTGAGCTGACGATTTGAGCTAACAATTTCCTGATTACCTATACTTGTGCTGAGCTCTTAATTTGGTGACCACTTTTTTTACAACTGAAAGGGGGAAAAAGGCAATGATGAATGGTGGCAATACTTTCAATCAATTTTTTCACCAGACAATCTGCTGTATCAGATTGTTACAAAGTTCTTCGAGTTTTTGTTTGTTCTATTTGATCATGTCAGAATTTATATTTAGAAGTATAATTTATTCTTAATGCGCACCAACACCAAAATACCAACAAAATCATTCTGCTTTTTATTATATCTGACACATGTGACATATTTTTATTATATCTGACCGATGTGAGGGCTATTCCAAGTTAACTGAAAATTAAATTGACTTACAATGTCTTCTTTGTTTGCTGTAGAATAATACGAAGTAGATTGTATCTAAATATGTTTTAAATCACAATTGGAAAGGAATTTCTGTTTCTTATCTTTCTATATAAAATGTAATGTGACTTCAAAGAGTACTGTTACATTCTCATAAAAGAAGAAGATTAATACGGAAAAAAAAGAAAAAAGAAAAGGAAAGAAAATTGGGACAGCTGATTTCTTTCAAATTGAAAATGAAAGAAGTTTAATAAATGTTTTTCTTTGACATTCTTTTGTGTTGTGGTTTAATTTCCATTCTCTGTTTCTTCTTTTTCTTTTTGAAGGTTTCGTGAAAAGATAGATTAAAAAGAAGTTCTTATAAAGAAGTTATTTAAGACCTTTTTATCTTATTTGAGTATTTTTACTAAAAATTATAAAGTTGTAATTCCGAACACAATCAGCTATTTTTTCATTAAACTTTTTTTACCTTACATGGAAACATAAACAATCAATCTGCTATCTTTTATCTAAATGTCTTCTCTTAGTCAAAAACAAAATTTTGTTGATCTAGTAAAAACCTAATTGAATCGTTTAATATTTGTCATCTAGCCTCTATTTTGCAATTTCCTTTATTTGTCAACCATCTTCTCTGAACTCAAAAAAAGAACAACAATGCAATACACTGTCTAAAACGTTTATTTTTATTTAGTTTTATGCTCAAAGGGGTAACTTTATAAAGTAAATTAATAAATATATTGTTTATTTTCAAAAGCTTTTGGTATTAATAAAGACAAATTTGAGACAAAAATTCACTCTTACTTTATTGTAAGTAATTTTTAAACCTGATTGTAGTTTAAGAATGATAAGGTATGAGAAATAATGTTGAGAAAAGCTTTAATTCATGGTACTACTTTCGAAATTGACATTCACAGTTTAGTTTTTACTAAAATGATTTCTGGGTGTCCTGTTCTGTCTTTTGCTAATATATATATAAGTTGTTTAATTTGAAATAGGAATTAAATCGCAGGCAATTAATTTGAAATAATTATATGTTTGTATGTAAGAATAATAAAATATATGATTATTATTGATGATTATTTTAATTATAGATCTTACTTCTGCTAATGTAGTAATGTAACTACCATAGTAATTTGATATTTAATGTAAAACTCTTTGCAGCAAAACCATTTAATTGATACTAGAAATTATAAACATAAAATTAGTTTAGTTGTTGAAAAGTTGTACAAAGAACAATGCTTATTACTTCAGCAGAATTATTAAATAAACTCACTGAAAAGGTAAAAGTGTTTTTTGATATCATGGTAACCATTTTTTTCCCCTTGTTTTCTTTTTAACTTTTTTATCCTAAAAAATGTTTTTTAAATTTACTAAAACCTAAAAAGTTCAAGTTAAAATTTTTATATTACACAAAATTCAAGATTTTTTTAGTTTAGAGTTTTGCTTGTGTGTGTGTCCAGGTCATTGTAATAACATCAATGTTTCCAACAAATTTTAGTTAGAGAACACTGATGATATCGATGAACGACGAGAGATCAGAAAACAAATCCGAGAGTTGCGAAATAAAAAGTTTGATGAGGAACTCAAAAAAATATCTTCAGGTAAACATTTTTTAAATTTTGTCCTTTCTCTGTATCTATCGGAAATGTCTTTTTCAGTTTCAATTGTTTTTTAGTTTCTGTCTTTCACTTTATAATGATACTCTTGAGATATATGTATATAAACTTTTAATACCTGCTATATTTCACAATTTAAAAAGCTGCAGAAGCTTCACACTCTGCTTTTAAAATATCTCTCTATATATATATATATATTGTGTGGGACTGGAGAGAATCAATACCAAGTTGAATACACTAAGTATACAACATAATATTAAGGAGAATCACATTAATGGGTGGGTATAAATAAAAGTTTAAATACCTTCTGTTTGACACAAAAAATGTGTAATGATGTACCAATGTTATGAAACATATAATGATGGGTGGTGATATTTGAATGATGGCTGGATGATTCGAAAATTGTGTGAGCAATAAGTGTTGTTATAGTATGATGTTTTATCTGACACTCAAAAGTAAAGTCTTTTTGTGCAGGACTTAGGACGGACGTCTTTTTGCATTGATAAAACAAAGGTAGATTGTTAGTTGTTATTATTTTAGAAGCTGAAGGCCTTAATAAAATACCCAACAATAATGTAACATTATAGTGATGATATTGGGATTGCTTAAGTATGCATGAAAAATTTAATAAAAAAAGATTGTGTTGTGATGTCATATGCATTAAGGCTTACTTTTGATATTATTGCATGTAAAGAATATGAACTTGCCTTGCAAAGATCTTGAAGTTGAGAACGAAGTTTTAAGTTGGGCGCTAAGTTATAATGGTGATGGCCAAATTTCCATGTCTAAAAAGAAAAAAGATATCTTGTTAAGATACCTAGTTAGAACAAAGAATCTTGTTTATTAGAGACATAATCTGCACCCTATGCGAAACATTCTTTTTATATAGGAACTGCTACTGACACGCCACTGACAAATGGACTTGCGATAAGTAAACGGAAATCGTTTAAAGAGGTGGAAACTATCGAAGAATCAGGAGATCCCTATGGACTGCTGGAGCATGTTACCGAAGAGTCCTTGCAGGAGCTGGTATGTAGTTTAGTTAACATGTCTTCAAAGTTTTTTATCTGAATTTAACAACTAAGACTTAAAAAAGTTACTTCAACTGATTAGAAGTTTAGAGCTGATAAAAAAACTGTTTTCAATAAGCTTGCTTACAAAATATTTCCTCTAAATCACTAGGAAAATTAGCAAAAAGAATATCACACTGTTCATTATGTAAGGTGTAACTGTCAATGATTTTACTTAACCGTGTTGGTTTGTTTTGTTTTGTAGTTAAACGATACTCCATTTACAGAAACTGATAAAAGAAGGAAAATCCGAGCACGTATGCGAGAAGTAAGAAATGCAAAAATAGGTCAGTAAATATAAAAAAATTTAAAGTTCTGGTTCGTTGTTTATTATTACATCTTGTTTTGTTTATCAATTTGATCTGCCAATTTTTTCACCTGGATTGCTTGTTTCATTCTGAATTTGTTGATATATTATTTCGTTGTTTCTAGATGGTGTCGTGCTCGAACCAAAAACAGTTAAGAAAGAGTCTACCAGACAGCCATCTCCTGAACCTGTTCGAGAACCAAGTCCTGAACCTGTTCGAGAACCAAGTCCTGAACCTGTTCGAGAACCAAGTCCTG
>JAUELD010044984.1:0-11185 GCA_031471615.1 Aglantha digitale
TCTATCCACATTACAGATGTCAACTTTACATCTATCCACATTACAGATGTCAACTTTACATCTATCCACATTACGGATGTCCACTTTACATCTGTCCACATTACGGATGTCTACTTTACATCTATCCACATTACGGATGTCCACTTTACATCTGTCCACATTACGGATGTCCACTTTACATCTATCTACATTACGGATGTCCACTTTACATTACTCCACGTTACGCCAGTCCACTTTACATTACTCCACGTTACGCCAGTCCACTTTACATTACTCCACATTACATCTGCCCACTTTACCCTGAAAATAACAAATGTTTAAACAAATGTAATATGTGTCTTTCATTGTCTTATTAGTAAAACTTTTGTTCAAATTCACGTAGTCAACCCTCACAACACTACTATCACCCATAGCAACAATCCTGTTGTCGAAGGATACAATGCATCTTTAAAATGTCAATCGACTGGAAAGCCAGCTCCTATTTTGAAATGGTTCGCCGCCAGCAATCGCTCCGATGAGTTATCTAATGACACTAAATACACCGTCACTTTCTATCAATATGTGACTGGTAACGAAGTTGCAAGTGAATCAATACTAACAATACACCAAGTTGCATTAGTTGATAGAACCGATTACTTATGTTTTTCTCTTGGTAAATTAGCCAATGAAACGATATCAGCAGCATTGCTTTTATATTGTAAGTTTGAGATATGTTTACCTTTTTAATCATAAATGGATAAATAAATAATTAATCATACGTACAAATTATAAAACATTCGGACATTCTGATCTAACTCAACAATCTGAAAACAGTGAAACATGTTTAATGTTGAGCTTCTGACATCTGATGTTACATAGAAAGGGACGAATTATTTATATCTTTAACAGACATTGTCGAAGCAACATAAAATAGCGTACATCTCTTAACTTTATCTTATTATTTTATGTTGCGTAGACTCTCCACAAAACATCACACTGTTTACTAACTACACCTCCATAGCGACTAACCAGTTGTTTGAGCTACTATGCAGTGCTGACGCAAATCCTTCCACCATTTCTTATGAGTTTTATTTTGAGAACAACCTCATCCAGAACAGCACATCAACAGTGTACCGTATCCCTGCAGTGAAACATTACAACGCTGGTAATTATACATGTAAAGCTGTAAACGTTGTTGGTAGTGGCTTATCAACCGTACTGACTTTAGTGGTGAAAGGTATCACTTATTTTCAGCTGTATTGTGTATTCTGTGGATTTCGCTGCATAGAAAGTCGTATAGTAAGTGCTATAGTAGTACTTGTTTAGTAGGCTATAGTTCAATCTTAACTCTATTTAATTTTAAGTGTCTCCCTATATACATCAAATAACTAGTCCTGTTTATGCAACACTGTCTTCTAACGCATCATTGATTTGCAAAGCGTATGGTCAACCGAAACCTGAAATCTATTGGTGGAAAGTCAATGAAATAAACAACAGAATGACGTCAGTAAACCTGGATGGATTCAGTAACGCAACATTATCATCACGTGACAGTTTTGCGCATATAATGACAGTCGGTAAAGCAGATGCAGGTGTCTACACGTGCTATGCAAACAGTTCTTCTGGTTATCAAGAGAAGAACATCGTTGTTATAGTGAATTGTAAGTTACAGCTTCAGTAATATTTGCTACAAGCTACTGCAGGCCTGAGATTGCGTGCAATATGAAACATGTTTATATTATTTAGATGGAGCCATCATCACTAACAGCACGTTGACTCAACCGTCAGAAAACTTTACTACCTCTCAATCCACCAGCGAAGAATGCATCGCTTCTGGGTCCCCTCAGCCGGTTATTGCATGGTTGTTAGACAACGTGCCCATCAAACGCCATGACGTTAGTAGCGAAGTGCTGTCGATGGAGCCTATTTCAACGACTGTGAAGAGTGTGATTAAGATGTCATCCTTAGATAAAGATGACAATGGTGTGTTAACATGTCATGCGTATAACCACCTCGGGAATGATACAAACTCCACGCAGTTCAACGTAAACTGTAAGCACGTTTTAAGCACGTTTTAAGCACGTTTTAAGCACGTTTTCTCTCATGCTGAAAAGGTAGTAGTCATTGATATCTTGATATCATGAAATATTTCTTTTTAGACCCGCCCATATTATCCGGCCATCCTAACACTATTGAAATTACAGATCTATCTGGTAGTATGACATTAACGTGTGTTGCTCGAAGTAAAGAGATTGCTCAAATAAAATGGTACAAAAACGGAGCTGAGGTGGTTTCCGGTGGTTCCATAAATATTCAAGAGTATCTTCAAGTTTCTATTGATCAAAAATCCAGCACACTTATCATAAATCCTGTGGTAGGGTCAACGTACGGTGAATATTTGTGTAATGCTAAGAATAGCCTAGGTGACGTAAACGACACTACCACTGTTCAAATATATTGTAAGTGTCACAACTTCATTTGAATTATCGTTCTTTCATACCCTAGAAGTAAACGCTGACTATTTATTTTTACCAATAATTTTTAGCTGCAGCAAAAGTTATCAAATATGTTCCGTCAACAATATCAACGTACGAAAATACGAACAATTATCAAATCACATGTGTTTCCAGTGGCGTGCCGACACCTTCAATAAGTTGGTATTTCAACCGTTCAAAGATCACGTTCCCTAGCTCGACATTCCACGTGGTTGCTGCTTCGACGAACATGAGCCATGCATGGAGCACGTTGAACATCATAATGGTGAGCGTCCGTGAGTATGGTCAATATAAATGTGAAGCCGAAAATGTAAACTCCCTTGGGAGTGCTAGGACCGATGATGAGCTTACTACATTGACTGTACAACGTGAGTCGGCTTTTTCACTTTCATTTTCGTTGTCACGTTTATTTTCACATATATTGACGAGCTGACAATTTATCTTTAGTTCTTACAATGTTAAAATATATCATTTGGTTTTAACACTTAAAAAAAGACTGAGGCATTGTTTACTATTGATATATTTACTATCAAAGTAACAATCAGTACTTCTTTAGTAATCGTAATTCACATACTTTGCATATTCTAAACATGCATAGATTAATAAATCAGATGGATGCAGTGTACTTTCGAAGTACAGAAAAGAGCAGGCGCAAAGTTCTTTACGCTAATACTCTATGTGTTTTGTTTATGTCTATTTAATAATTTGTCTATTTATATCCATTTAATTAGCACCATTATATCTGTATGTTTAGATGACCCAATCTTTGTTAGCGATAAGCCGTCATCAAAATATGTTGTCAATCTCACTGAAAACATCACGTTGACATGCCGTGTGCAATCGTTCCCACCTTCCACTTTGTGGTGGAAAACACCTTGGAACGTCGTCCAAGACGCTGCTAGATTGTTTACATCAACTCAAGTGATCGCTTCCACAATACAGACAGTAGTGGTGGAGTCGAACTTGACTATCGTGAACGCTACTCGATCAGATGTTGGACTGTATACATGCTGTGCTAATAATTCACTTGAAGTTACCAATAAAACTGTTCTCTTAGATGTGTTTTGTGAGTTGCTTTCAAAGTTGGATATAATTAAAGACTAGCTAATGTCTTTGTTCCTACTATACTTTTCTATAACCATCTTTCTTTCTGCGGGATAAATTGTTTAGTTACCACATGAATGTCTTCAGAGGAATAAGATGTAAGATGAAGTTATTTTATATTCTAGTTGCACCAGGGGACAACACTTCAATCACCATTTGTAAAAAAGAAGGTCAAATGATGCTCCTACAATCAAATGTCTCATCAAACCCACTAGTTACATTTAGTTATTTCCAAGATGGAGTTCCTATAGCATCATTGTCATATCTTACGTATTCGCTTGTGAAAGGCAAAGATGCTACTGGTGCGTCCCTACAAACGTCGGTCTTGTCAACGTTAACGTCACTCGACCGAGCAATGGCAGGTGTTTATGTGATTAAGGCATGCAATTTGCTAGGATGTAAATACGATCAATGGATGGTGGTTGTACACTGTAAGTCACACGATTAGTTACAGTTTATTAATTTTACACGGTATTTTGTTATGCAACATTCTGCCTTCAATTTTTTAATATGACATGTGTCACATTGCCACATCAAACAAAACTTTAATATAATAATTTTGTTATAGATGCTCCCACATTGGTTTCATCGACTAATCATGTTCATTTAAATTTAACCAATCAACTTCAGTTAACTTGCACATTTTCTACCAACCCAACAAACTTGCCTTCTCTTGTCGCATGGAAACACGGAGCAACCCCCCTAACGAACGGAAGCAATGGGATAAGTATAAGTGAATTCAGTACTGTAGTTAGTGAGTTTGAGAAAACAGTCGTATCAACTTTAACATTGAACAGTGTGGGAATAACAAACAAAGGGGCTTACACATGTGTAGGAGGTAATATTGTTGGATGGAATGAACAACAGATCAATGTGACTGTGTATCGTAAGTATTTATCTTGCATAATAATTATCTGAATGGCAGTCAAATGCTAGACACTATAACATTCGCCATCTTTCTTTTAGATCCTCCGTTGATAGTCGTGAATCTAGCGAACACTACCATCCAACCAACAGAAGGTGACCAGTTGTTGTTGAAATTCGCTATAACCGCGTCACCAAAGGCAAACTTTACCTGGCGTAAAAACCAACAAAGTTTGCTGCCATCAATTGATACCATAAGCACCCTCCAAGACCAGGCGTATGCACAGGAGTCGTCCATCCCCTTAACAGCAAGTGCTACGTCATCAGGTGTATACGCTGTGACTGCTTGCAATGCGTATGGTTGTGTAACTAGTCACTCAATAAATATCATCGTAGAATGTAAGCCTTAAGAAGGTTCTTTGTTTGAAGGAGATGAAGTGTAACTGTGAAATAGTCAATGTTTAAAAAAGTGGTCCGTATGAGTTAGGTGTATCTCCATATACTACAATTTATTTTATAATCAAATAATCACCTCAACAAACTTTTTTAAAATCTAGTATTAAGTTATATTCACTGTCTATTAACTCTCACCTAATCAATAAATATATCTTCTCTTTATGAATTTAAGATGAGCCAATAATCACAGATATAGATAGTGAGCGCAAGGTTGAAAACAGCACAACTTCTGCTCAGTGTCGTGTGAGCAGCATGCCAACTGTGACATCTATTGAATGGTGGTTCAATGACACCACAAAACTGACGAATGCTACCTTTGTTACCATAATGATTGCAGATAATACAACAAACATGTATAACACAACCTTGCTATCAACTCTAACTATCAACAACATACAACGACATTTGCATGCTGGAAAGTATACTTGCAAAGCTGTTAATGCAATTGGAGCTTCTGAAAATGATGCATTTCTAATTGTAGAATGTAAGAAAACGATAACAAAAGTTGATATGAAAATTCAAATTTCTTCTTTTTGTAAAATAAAGCGACTCATCGATAATTGAAATTTGTAGAAATTTTTTTTAACGCTTCTATGAAAAAGGTTATTTTTAAATAGACCAAATTGTCAGTAAGTATTTTAAGAGTAATTACTTGAAATATTGTGTTTCTGCAGTTTTCGATTTGCGGATTCGTGCATCATATATCGTGTCTGGTCACATCTGTCAAGAGTGTAACAATTGTTTTTTATTTAGATCCAGTCAAGATACTTAAAGATGTGCATAACGTAACAGTAAGTGAAGGAACTCAACTTGAACTTTCGTTAGTGGTGAAATCGAATCCCGTTGCCACGTTTGAATGGAGACATATCTCTAGAAATCTGGTATCAAGGTTGGTCGATGCCAACTACACCTTGTCGTATGTTTATACACAGCAAACTATACTTGACGTGTTTAAAAACGAAAAGCTGACTTTAGCTGGAGAACTGGTTACACGAGATCGTGCGGGTTGGTATTCAGTGACCGCATATAATAGCATTGGAAGTGTAACCACTAGAAGGGTGTTTGTAGACGTTATATGTAAGTCATATTTGTATAAAAGGTCCACGAAACCTTGACTGTAGAAAAGGTGTTTGTTTAATTGATTTTTTAGGGAAAGCTCGTTTTTTAATATCTCCTGAATCGAAAAACACTAGCCTTAGTGCAAATGAAACATTAAAATGTCGTGTAGAAAGTTACCCAAGTTCTAATATAACATGGTGGAAAGGTTCGACCCCAATCTCTCCTCAATACTTCTCTCAAACTCTTATCAGCTCAATGAGCACCAGTACAGTATTAGAGAGCGTCTTATTGTTAACCAGTATGATGGAAGAAGATACAGGCCAATACACATGTCAAGCTGTCAACGCCGCTGGTGCTTCGAAATATACATCGACAATAAATGTATTTTGTAAGTGTTATTAAAATACTGTATTGTTTTTGTTTTTATCAATGTGATGAAATCCATTCCATCCCAGGTTGTGTTTTGTAAGTTGTAATGTTCTTCCCTATGATAAATCTTTCCATTCTTTTAGTCAGTCCCGTCTTAGTTTCGGGTAATTCAAGTGTCGAAGAACAAGAAGGAACTACAATAACACTTAGCTGTAACAACAATGCTAACCCTGCACCAACACATATATGGAAAAAAGATGGCGCACTGTTAAGCACCGATGGTGAGACACACACTTTCACAGTAAAGGTATAGTTGAATAATTTGGGTGATATCCTTTGCTTTTATCTTTAGAAAGACAACATTAAAAACACTGTTCACGAACAATCTCGATTCTAAATAAAATGAATAAACTAAACTTACATATTTTTGTTATATACTTTGTAGCTAATATATTTAATAACTAATTTTGTAGCCATATTTGTTATATACTTTGTTCTAATAGGTGTCATCCGAAGGTTTCTATACTTGCACACCAACCAATGCACTGGGTACAGGTGAAACCGTGTACCATCAACTCACTGTAAAAGGTAGAACATAAACCCTTGCATATTAAATACGAGGGATACAAGTTTTAGTGTTTAAGTGCTCTACATTTATGTGAAAGAGCTTTTAAAGTTAAGAGTTATTTTTAATTCGTTTGTATAACATTCACTTTTTGTGGCAACATTGTTAACGTAGCTTTGATTTTAGTACCTCCGTCCATGAGCAACTCTGCGACGTGTCAAACTATGAATGACGTCACAAAGTGCCAGTGCAACGGCACAGGTTATCCACCACCAAACATATTTTGGTATAAATATGGTAATATGAACAAAATACTATCCACTAATTCATCGTTAATCGTACTACGTGACCCTCTAAATGATGGTTCCTACGTATGTTTTATAAACAACTCAGTTGGGGAACACAGATCGGTGGTACCACTTGCTTTGTTTGGTATGTGAGAATGTAAAGTTACTCAATATAAAGTTATATTATATTAACTGAAATTTGTAATTCAGGGTGTTCACTTTTGCCTCACGAATGCAATATTTTTTCATCCAATAATTTAATGTACTTTTAAATCCTCCCTTTAATAGTTTATAGCGATATCAGGGGATTTTTACACATACATAATAAATATATACATCATATATAAAACAAGACATTCTTCCAAACAAATAGCTCATTAAAGTAAACTACATCGACATATTTGCTGAGCAGCAATTTCCTTGGGGAGTTTGCAAGCTATTCAATTTGAAGTAAGAGTAGTATTTAAAGGTATGGCTTTTTGAGCTAACATTAATATATATCTTGTTCCAGGTGCTTTGACCGGAGCTTGGTCACAATGGAGTTCATGTTTGTCCAGCTGCGTTAGTCTGCGTAGTAGAAGTTGTAACAATGTGCCATGCTATGAGCATCTTAGAGAGACAGTAAACTGCACTGCTGACTGTCAAGGTAAACTTCTTTACTTACCTTGCGTTATTTTGCATCAAAGAAACTTTGAGCTGGTGTTGATTGACATTGTATATAACTTTTGTCAAATCTCTACTAAACGAAATTTCGTTTATCACTCCCTACATATTCTTCATCCATACAAAAGCGAGTAGCAAAACAAAAAGACATCAACTTGTCAATACTGTCAATAATATTCTTTCAAGTCTTCTAACCTTACTGTTTCAGCAATGAATGGCTGGCTATGTAATTTCAAAGTTTGTCCTTGCTTTCTTTTGGCATTTGTTTTGTTTTCTTGAAATTATAAATGCTTTTATGTTTACATTAGATGCAATACCTATCATGCAAAGCGAGGAAGGTAAGTTCTGTTATGTCACATCAGAGAAACCTGTGTAAATAAAACCATTTTTACGTTAAAACCCCTATGGTTAAACAAATATCTTTGATGTGCCATAAAAAAAGATCTTAGTAGTCTTAGTAGTAAGCAGTTTCGCTTTCATGCATTTATAGATGACTGGTTCATCTTGCTTTATGTGTTGGCACCAGTAGCTATCGTTCTATTGATATTGTGGCTTGTATGGATTGCCAGGGTAAAGAGGTGAGTTGATCGAAATTATGTTGAAAAGACATTATAGTTTGCCAACTCGGTGCGTTATTAGTAATTAAATCGTTGTTGTATTTAGTACTCGTAAAATGACAGATGCAATTGTTGTCCCTGTTAACAGTACATCCCCATTTCCTCCGAGTAGTGCAAATGTTATCAGAAGCCGGGAAGCAATTGAAGTGAACTTGCTGTTCGAAGATGATGACGGAAACGCCGTGAGCATAGAAGAGCCGGAAAAAGAAATCTACGAAGTCTTGCCATCCGCTATGGAATACGACTTTAAAAATATGTAGTTATATGCTCGTTTACATAAACTCGCCAACACAATCTTTCAATTAACTCGCTATCTCAATATTTTTATTAACTCGCTACCTTAATATTAATATAAAGTTATTTGAAAGTTGCTCTGTTTAATAACTTAAAAGCATTCGACAAAAACATTGTTTTTACAAAAGAATCAAATGATATAAATTTAACGGTGTATAAATTCTTTCACTCAACAAGATTTTCTCAGAAAATATAGAAATTTTTATCATCATTGAAGAGCGAGCTAATCGGGATATATAGTTTTAAAATGGTCGAGTAGGTTATAGCAAGGATTTATTGTCAAAAAATTGTTTTGCACAACTTAACTCAAATTTTGCATGTTTGCTGAAAAATGAAGGTTGGTGAGAGTATGTGAAGGCAACTGCTGGCGTTTAATCTTATGGCATATAAAAGGGTGTGGCTTCACTATCGCACATAAAACAATGACAACTCGAACAGTTACTCGTTTCAACAGCTTCACTTTCTATTATTTTGATGATTTACGTTGTATCCATAGTAACATATTATAAAAGTAATCATAAAATAAATTTTCTAATGTAAAACCTTGTTGCTATAGAGATGAAAAAACAGCGATGATTAACCAGAAGACATCTTTGCTATATTCATCATATGTTAATTTTCATGAATATTTACATTACTAATTTTACTGATAAAAAAACTTGAACTCATATCATTTCGTAGCTACCTTGATAAAATTCTCGTTAATCAACATTGTTTTCTTAGTTCGAAACCAGTATGTGCGTAACCAGTATTTACGATTAATTTTTGAATAAAGCATTGAATATATTGCGGATGAAAGCAAACATGGGAAGTCATTAAAACTATTGCATGGAATTGTTAAATAAACTAGCATCATAATTAGTTACCATTTCTTTACGAATTAAGCATCTTGCTTAAAGGTCTTTTAAATCTTGAATCTCATGCAAGTTTGAATCTACTGTGAACTGGAATCTACAGCACTACTTTAAATTAAAAATTGTGCTAGCTATAGCTGGGCTGATTTTATTACTTATTATAATATCGTACATTTTCTTCTTTTCTTTCCATTTTTTTCCATGAGTCGACCCAATCGTTTGATGGTATCTTCGTTTGGAATCATGTGCGCGATAATATCGTTTAAAGCATTTTGAAACGCTTCAGGGACATTAATGTCTAACCTCGCCGAGGTAAGAATATGCTTACAGTTCAGGTTGATAGTTTTTAAAAAATCAGCAACATAATTACTTTTGCTTTCACTTTCATTCTCATCAAGTTTTGTACCAACTACTGAGATCATTATGTCATTTTCTCCTCGAACTTTTTGTAAACGCTGGTGTAAAAACTGCAATGATTTGAGGGAGTTTTTGTCTCCCATATCATATACGAACATCGCGCTGTCCACTCTTTGCAGATATAAATCCATCATGGCTGGGAAATCCCAAGAACCCGTCAAATCAATTATCCCGACGTTAACACATTGCCCCATGTGGCGATATGTTTTAGTGTAAAAGTCTTCAACTGTTGGTTTATATTCATCAGAATAATAATTTTGAACCCATCTTTTCACTAGAGACGTTTTCCCTGATCCACTTTTTCCAAGAAGCAAAATCCCAACTGTGTCTCTTCTTCGTAAAGTCCTTAAAGCATTTCTACGATTGTTCGAACGATTTCGAGGTCGTGATGTAGCGTTCATAGTCTTGTTCGGTGTATACTGTTTGCTGTGTATTATTTGCTTCTACAATGATAACACATATCACATGGTATAACTAATGAAAAGAAAAAGTGGTTCTTAGGTGATGCATTTCTGCACCTCTACCTTGTTTCTAAGCAACAACCCATGTTGTAACTAACTTGTTTTCTTACCAATTAGTTCTTTGATTAGTTTTGCTTCATTTTTATATTAATAATCTCATGGCTATATGAAAATAAAAAATCTCAAATCTTGTAGGAACCTCGTTTCAATGTTATTAGCGTTTAAATTAAGATATTTTTTAACTGAAAGTGGCTTCTATTACGTTTCAATTTTTTGCTCGATGCTCCTTGTTGGTTTATAGCCATTGTTAGTCGTAGAAAGCATAATTATTCCTACCTGTGACGTCACATGTGTTTTTAAAAGGATAGTAAAACATTTTTGTATATTTTTCGTAAATCTTACTGTTTAAGTTTATGTTTATATCAAGAAGAAATTGTTCTGTTCTGTTCAAAAATCAAAAAAATATCTATAAATCAAAGCATTCAGTTCTACAATAAAAACCACCAGTTTAGAACAACTAACTAACCACCAGTTCAGAACATGACAAACCTTGTTTAGATATCTATTCTATTAAATCAAGTAGCAATGTCGCTGACAGTGAGAGCAGTTCATAGCATTACTATCCTGATAAAAATATATCATAAACAAAACAACTGATAAAAATATATCATAAACAAAACAACTGATAAAAATATATCATA
>JAUELD010044995.1:0-11176 GCA_031471615.1 Aglantha digitale
CAGTGGTATTAAAAAAGTTACACTTACAAAAACAACATATTGTTTAAGTTCGATGTAATAAAATACCAAACACTTGTGAATACATTGTGATTGCGATAACAAAACTATTTATAGAAATATCAATCATTATTAGTTATGGCTTTTTGTAGAACAATGTTGTCTTGAATGATATCGCTATTCCAATATATAAAAAAGAACAGCTTTGTTTATCAATTGTATATGGCTACCCATGTGGCTTAACTACAGTTAAAATGCTATGTTATATAAGAAGGATTTGATTAAAAACATATGATTATTTGTAAAGAATGTATTTGCTTACAATTGAGCTTTACAAATACACCTTAGTAAGGTAAAAAAATACATAATTTGAAATTTAATAAGTAATGTTTAGTAAAATTTGAACTTGTCAATCATACTTTAAATTAAAAGCTTAAGTACTTTTTCATCCATAAGCTCTGTTCAAAAGTTATTAAACAAATATATCAAAATTAGATCACTAAGGTTTAACAAAAGCCGAAATGACTACTCATTAGTAAAACTAAAACATTATTTAGCGTTTTAACATCTTTACTAACTAACCTCTTTGGTGTTTTTTTACATTTAGGGTTATGGTCGCCTGTACAGGTATGATCGATCCCTAATATCTTGTATATGATGCTGTTAAGCGTTTCTTAAGCTTGAAATGCGTTAAAAATTAAATCATTACAAAAAATACCTCATTTTAAAATTCAGATCCATTATCACTCAGTGTCATTTAAAGAACAAACATTGACACTAAATGAACCATAGTCCTAGCAACTGTGATTGTTTCTTTGTTCAGCAGAGGATATGCAAAAGGATATTTAGACAATAAATCTACTATTGTGAGGATGTAATAGTTTTTCTAGGCGTTTCAGGATTAGGCCAACAAAATCAATACCAACCATTTCTCAAGTGTGATAAATTTATAAGAATATTGCAATTTCTATATGTCATTGAAATAAATAACAAATAATTTTTATTTAAAATATAATTAATTATTATCATTGTAAGAAATTTCTATTTACTTTTAAACATAGATGTAACTGTCAACAAATGTCTTTAACAGACACATATATATACATATAGCTACAAAATATATGGCCATAAGAAACTCACCAAGATTTTCTCTCCATAGTTCTATTAATTACCTCTATGTATACAATTTAATTCCACATACATAACCTTGTCTATTTACAATTAGGAAAAATAACAAATATATATATATATATAATAATGAAATCATTAGTGTCACTATGAATTATAATATCTTCAACATTTTTTAGGTGATCAAAGCATTTCTTTCCTCTGGAAAAGCATTCTTTATATGCAATATATATAAAAGACATATTTCAAAACTGACTTTTTGTAATAAAGTGATAAAAAAGCCCTGTAAAAATTTCAAGCAAGTTCAAGCAATTTTCATATGAATAAATAAATAAATAAATAAAAAAACAACTGAAGTTGTAGGATGTAAAATGTAAAACTTTTTATTTTAAAAGAAATTTTAAATCTAGTTATATTTTTATAAGCTGTCAGTCAAATTGTCAAAATGCGGTCCTAGTAATTAAGAAATTTGAACATGTGATGTAAACATTAAAATCTCTCTATAACTGTATGTATTGAAGTTTTATTTCAGTAGTGTGTAGGAGAAATTAAACTAGGTCAAGCTAGCTACTGTCAACCGTCCGCAACCGTCCAAATACTGCCAAGCTATTATAAATCAATATTTATTATTGATTAAAGTTACATTATCAACCTTTAAACCCCAACTTTGGTGAGAAAACAGATTCAAAAACGTTTATTTACTTTTGTTTTCACTTCAATTGCAAAATCTCAACGAAAATATGGAATTTTCTATCTACCTATCTGTTCAAGCTTAATTCATAAAAGTATTTGTTTTATTAATGTTTTAGGTGATATAAACAATTTCTACACATGTTACTACATGTGAAGAAAACAGGTTCGTTTAGTTATACTTTAAAAAAGATTTCAGCTTTTTTTAATTTGTTTTGTGATTCTGGCTAGGTTTTCAAAATTGAGGCAAAATAAATATTTTTTTTGTTGAATTTTTTTTTTTTTGTGGATATTAATAATTTTTTTCAATTAGAATCAGGTTCTTTTATATTTAGATTTTATATTTTATATTTAGAAATTTGTCATGGCAAAACAATAAAAAAAGAGGCTGCTGTGAAGAAGCAATTGCAAAGCAGCAAAGCTGCACCAAGAAAAACCTTAAGGGGCCAGATTAATAAGAGATGGGGAACAAACAAAGTTATAAAGCCAACTGTTCTGACAGAAGAAAAAGGATTCTCTTTGATAAACTATATTCATTAAATGCACATTAACGCACATACAAGGATTTGCATTTGCATACTGCCATGAGAAGCAACAGAAAAATCCAATTTCCTAAACTGGACTAACAGAAAAATGGTGTTGAGTAATAACTCTACAAAAGCCTGACAATATCGATAGAGGGAGAGCTTGAATGTCTTAAATTTGTGACAACAAAATCTGGATTTAGAGCATGTGGTATCAACCCTTTTAAGTCAGATGCCACTATAAAGACTTAGTTATGCCTGAAGAAACAACAATGATGAATCATCGAAGTCTTCCACAGATGAAGATCTAACCAAACTCATTAACAACACCAACCATTCAAAATATGTAGAATGGATACAATGTGATGGTTGCGATTGATGGTTCCATCAAATTTGAGAACCATTTAATGAAGAAGCTGCAAGCTTCTTTGCTCAACTTGTAAATTGTTGTGATCCAAAAATAGAAATACAATATTGATTTCATAAATATAAGTTTTTTTTAGCTATTTTGATAGCCAATTAAATCAAATTTTTAAAAAACGCATCCTTATACCACCAGACTTGTAAGTTGTTTAAACTCCACCTTATGGTTCCTTGTAGGTTAGTTTTGCATTAGTAAGAGTTTTGCCTTTAAGCGGTTATGGACGGTTGTGGCACTATTACGGCAGTCTTAATAATGTAAACAAAATTTAGACCAAAGATAAAGACTGACTGCACTGATTACTTAATTTACTTCAAAGAACTGTCACATAAACACAAAAAATAGCATAAGCAAGTATTTATGAAGATATAAGAAATTTGATAGAAAACTGGCAGTATTCTCTGTTCCGACGTCGTAGATAATTTATTGTAATTATGTGTAAAAAATAAATCCGCCATAATGGAGGACAAACAAATCCGCAAAACTTTAAAAAAGGTAAACAAACTTGCAGCGATGCGAGTTAAAAGCTTATATTTTAAAAACCTTGAGAGCAAAAGAAAGCAAATATATAAAGAAAAAAAACTTTATTTATCTTCATTGTCATTTCAATGCTTTTTTATTATGAAGGGACATTTTTCTGACATAATTGATGTTTTTCTGCTTTTTACACACTGTTAAAGTATTAAGTGCATGTGTCCCTCCCATGCAAATGCACTGTTGCTCTCCCACGACAAAGTCTCATTCGTCAAATTTGCTATCTATCAAAAACAAAGTTTTCTACTGTTGCTACAAAATAGGGTTGTGAAAATGAAAAGGAGGCGCTTTCTTCTTATGTTACAGATATGAAAAGAAGAGAGGAAAGTTTATATATATACATAAAATACATATATACATCTTTGGTGCTACTCCAGGTGAGAATCAAATGATGTAGATAAGGTTGCTAGGGAATAAATTGTCCTTACAACTGGAGAGATAATTTTATATTTAAATTGTCTGACAGCAGAAATTTTTGACTTTAACATTTTTTGACCAAGTTTTGACCTTGGTACCGGTACCTTCATATAAGTCCTTAAGAAGTAAGAAGCAGGTTTACCTAAAAATAAATTATCATCAGAAAAAAGTCTTTATAAAAGGTAAACAGCTCTAATAATTTTAAAAATATACCTTGAGTGGGACTGGAGAGGACCAGCTAACCATTCCTAAGCTGAATGCCCTAAAGTATAGCTTGTCTACGCATTTGCGTGAGTATGTAAAAGATGCAAAATAAAGTTTAAATATGACACAAACTATAAGAAAAATGCAAAAAAAATGTGCTGGAAATCAAGGTTTATGTTGATTCTGCTTTTCTCCCATTCTTCTCTTTGTTGCTTTGACAAAACATTACATTCTTCCCCTGATTACAAACTACTTTGGGTAAAGGAACAAATGAATTACTCCACTGATTTACTCAACAACGATAAAATTTCACATTTTGACATTGAAGAAAAAAGTTTGTTTACATTTTGGACAAAGAAATGTCTTTTCTTAGCGGTCTGATTGGCTTACATAAATTAAATGACCAATCAGAAGAGGTTTTACGGAACAATAAACTTGCATATTTTTGGTTGACCTCCATAATGACGGATTAAAGTTTTACCGAGTTTGTGACGTAGGCCACGGAACAAAGAATATGGGTGACTGTTGACACTATACCTTTATAAAATAAAGAAAGAGAAAAACACTATTGAAATGCTGCAGAACAAGCAGTTATATATCAGAATATACATGAAACAGCTTGTTCTATAACAACCTAACTCCCATTTACAATGTTTTATAAAAAGAACAAATCAAGAACAGTAAATACATACCAAAAGATATAGCTAATAATAGAAATATAAAAAGCTGTTGAGAATTCAATCTGATTTTATTTTGAGAGATATAAACAGCGTTAGAAAAATGGCGTAATAAGAAGGGAGGTGAGGAAGGAAGAAGACTGGATAAATTTAACATTGTGGGTGAGCCAAAGCCGGCAAAAAATCAAACAAACAAAAATAACAAAATAAATGGATTAAAAACTTATATACAAAAGAAAGACAATTTACAAACTGACGTGACAGAAATAAATAAACTATCTAGCTAATAGCTGTTGCCTGTAAGACGATAAACTACTAAATCCGTAATGATAATAACATATTATAGTTTAACTTGTGTTTTTCTGCATTTTTAAAATAAATCAAGACACGAGCGAAGTTATGAAGTTAAAAATTGATTGGATAAATGTGTATTTATGGTTATAGTGTTAAAAATGTTAATAATGAATGTTCACTTCACTGATTCACTGCATCATAGACGGAAGATTATTTACGGGAGTTTCTCGTCTATCTCTATTTCCGTCTATGACTGCATCCACTCGCCACCATTTCCTTATAACTTTTTTAGCTAAAAGCTATATCTCAAAACAACGGTACGAGTGAAAATTCTATAACAGGTGACTCTATTCTAAAACGGGAGTTTACAAAATCTACGCGATGAATAATTACGGGATTTTACTTTTAGCCTCGTAATCCACAACTTTTATTCTTATTTAATTGTAACAATAAAAGCACATAGGCTTGTTAAAAGGAATTCTTATATATATATAAGAACAGAAAATTAATAAACCCATAAAGATAATTCGAATCTTCAAAACTTCTTTAGTACAGTGCATCATATTTGCTTGATTTTCAAAAGGTAAAACTTTAAATTTTACGATACTTTCTCTCTTTTATTTATTATAGATTCTCAAAACTTAAACCTTAGGTAAATTTTCATCATTTTTTGTAAAAATAAAGGCTGGGTATGAGGTTGCTAACTGCAAGGTAGAAGTTAGCCTTATAGATCAATTATATATTATATTATGTTATATCATATTATATTATATCATATTTTATTATGTCATATTTCATTATATTATATAATATTATATTATAAGTGTAAAATAAATACGTCAAAAATACATCGGGCTACAAGTTAAGACCGAGTGCTTCTGGTGCAATGGGAACTTTAAAGACTTTTTGCACACACTTCGCAAATCAGGGTTGGATTTAGGATATATTTTTTAAAAACTATGTCATATTTTTTTTGCTATATAGTTGCTATAACTATCATATCTATGCTATATCAATGTTGACTTGGGTGCTTGACTAGAATGTACTCTGTTTGTATTTATATTCCTGATATTAATAGTTTTTACAACAAGGTTGATAAAATTGTCTCTTCGCAATACTCTTACACTTTAAAAATCAAAACAAAACAATCCTTCAGTTCTAAACGAAAAAATACGTCAGAAAGGCTTCAATAATTTGACCTCCTATGTTTTTAAGTTCGACTTTCTCTACACAAAAATTTAAAACTGCGATGGAGAGCAACTTTTAAGGAATTCTGAGAAACACACACACAAACTTTTAGAATAGCAATATATATCAAATAATTGTTTAATGAATAATAACAAAGACTTTTCATGCTTCTAAATTGAAACCAACACTAAGTCCAATTATTAAGACAATTAAATCATTAACTGAGCAATCTAAATTAATGATGATATTTTGGGAAGTATGTACATAATCGCGTCAGAATTCTTATATATCTAACGGTATTTCTCATGCAAATTTATCATATGTTTTTTAATGACTTTATAAATTTCATCGTGCTAGTATAAGTGATGGGGTGTGAGTTTACACTAATTAAACTTAAATATAAAGAATCCAATTAGTCGTAAAGTATTTTGTAGTTTTATTTGTAAAGTTTTGTTTGTTGTAATATTTAATCTTTTCAAAAAAGAAATTATTTATCCTAATGTTTAATAATTTATTGAGGAATTATAAAAAAAAAGAGAAAGACCGTGTTGTTTTTATAATAAATAAATCTTTCCAGTATGCATTATATTATATTATCATATTTGAAATTTATTACAGGGATCATTTGATTCGGGTCCTTTGTAAAACATCACCATGATTGAAGCTTCTAATGATTTTATTCCTTATAAAATTGATTGCTCGTATAAACATTTTAATAGTTGATCCTTCAACAATCAACATTTTAACTTTTTTTATTTCTCCACAAGCATGTTTTTGACAAAATTGAGTTGGAAAGGTTTGGGGTGAAATTAAACTTATTTTCTTTAGGAATCTGATGAAATTGATGTAGCTGCTTAAATAACAAGTCGAAAAACCCGTTCAGAAACATGTATACTTGTTATCAATGTTAAAACATAGAGAATTTCCATAAAGAATTGCTATATTGTTTTTGTTTTGAAAAAGAATTAAAAAAAGAAAGAAAAAAGAAGAAGAATACCATGCTAACTAAATACCCATTTTCGTCGCTTATTTTTCTGTTAAATATGCTTTATATATTTTTTTAAAAAAAGCTCTAAATTTTAAACATCACAACCAAGTCCATATATTGTTTCAAAAAGTAGTTAAAATGCGGTTCATATTATTTAGAAATTGGTTTAACAAGAATAGTTTTAACTCACCTCAATAATTTGAAGTTTTTATTTACTAATTTTATTTTATTTATCTGTTTTAGAAATCCAAGCAAACATGAGCATTGAAGGCGACAACGTTGTTGTCATATTCCATTCTTACCCTAAAGGTCCATGCATAGACGGGCTCACTGCTTGTCTAATCGCTTGCAAGTTGTTCAATGGAAAGAAAATAAGTTTCATTCCATACTGGAGAACTGAAGAATGTTTTGAAAACATGAAAGCTGAGCTTGAAAGAATCAACTCTCATAGCATTTTACTTGTTTATATTGATTGTTCACCAGATTTGCCCATTGAAATAGAATATTTAAAATCAAACCTTGAAAAATTTGCCTCCATTACTGTGTATGATCATCACCCTTTGAAACATGATACGCCCATGAAAAAACTTTTGGATCTACAAAAATTTAGTTTTGTTTTTGATGCTGATAAATGTGCTTCTTTAATGTTGTACAATGTTTTATCCGATGATCAAAAAGCTACACTCGATATAAAAGATTTGATTACGATGGTACAATTTAGTGAATACTTAGGTATGAATTCACAACTCTCGGGTGAGAGACAAGCTAAAGAGTTAAGCGAAAGGGTATTAAGAAAAGTGCATGAATATAATCCGATTCTAAGAGAAAACGTATCTGTTGTCCAAAATATGAATGTAAGCGCTTACTACATCATTGATCAATTGATACCACCTAAAAATGCATTCCAATTTCTGTATTCTCAATCAATTGGGATGGAAGAAAAAATTAAACTGTATAAACTAGCTTTGGAAGAATTTAAAATTCGATCTTACGCTATCTTAGCTGGAAAACATGACGTGGTTTTCAATGTAGATGCAATGAAAGAATATGTCAGTCTTATTGAAGAATCGCAACAGAAACTTGAGCAAGGTTTTCAACTTAATTCAAAATTGATCGGAGATAACATTTGCAATGTGTTTGTTGTCTCGATTAACATTTTCAAATATGGTAGAACGCTTGAGTTGTATGTGACGAAAACACTTGAAAACAAAGGCTGCGTTTATGCTGTGCTAATGAACCCACCTACCACTAACATCTCAGGAGAAGTAATGCATTATTTTTCTTTGAGACGTTTGAACAAGGATTACGACGCCAGAGATTTAGCGAAATATGTCATGAAAGTGACCGGTAGTAAAGTTGGAGGTGGACACCCTTGGGCAAGTGGCGTCACTTTGAACGAAAGCGAGAGGAATATCTTTATTGAATATAACAGCTGAATATAATATGTGTATATCTCAAGGTCCTTCAAGGAAATTCTGTTTTTAAAACTTGTAGGAATATTTGTATTTGATTAATAATTATTGAGTGCCTAATGAATGAAGGATATCAGAAGAAAGAGAAAAAACATATTAACATACGGTAAATTACATATCTCCCCATCTCAATTTCGTATAACGTCAAGCAAAAACTCAATAACAGGATTTCAAAATGGCAACTATAAAAAATAATGTTCATCTTATTAATCAGTGGGTTTTAGCATAAAACTAATCAGATAGCAAGGGTAAGGGTTGTGACAAGGACTAGTATTAACAGAGAGCCTAAATACATCTAAATACACAACTGGACTTATATTAAAGAGCTTTTAAAAATATAAAATATGCAAAGTTTTTTTCCTTTCTCGGTTATCAAGGTTTAAAGTTTTCATATTTAACTTTAGACAAAAGTTAATTTAGACAAATACCTATGTTTATAAAATTCAGTAAGATCTTGCAATTTTGATAATTTGATCCACTTGTCTTTGTCAGCCATTACAAACGTAGACGAAAATGAGTAAATAACATTCAAATGTGTAGATTATTTTTTTAAAAAAAGAGAAGGGGACCGACAGTGAACTAGGAGTAGCATTATAGTAGTTCTTGCATTCTATTATTATATAAATTATTTCAAGCATCTTATTGGTTCTTCAACTCCTGTCAGACACTGCATGAATAATGACTAGGTACTGACTACATCAATAGCACTTACCGTTTTACAGGTGTTTGCTGAAGCTGTAAAAAAAATATTCGCAATTAAACAGAAAAGTACGCCAATCCAAAGAAACGACTCAATTATCTTAAGACGAAATATTAATTTTTCCAAATAACGAATTGATGTCTTGTGTTAACACTATCTTGCCATTTAGAAATCGACATTATTTTTCGTTGACGAATATTTTTATTACATTCAATTTTAACAAAAAAAATTTAATCTGCTTCATTTAAACCCCAACATTATGTTCTTTTTCTTGTTCTTCTAATTCCTTCGGATCATTTACAAA
Source organism: Aglantha digitale (assembly GCA_031471615.1). Classification (NCBI taxonomy): domain Eukaryota; kingdom Metazoa; phylum Cnidaria; class Hydrozoa; order Trachymedusae; family Rhopalonematidae; genus Aglantha; species Aglantha digitale. The sequence continues at coordinate 9,539 of JAUELD010044995.1, forward strand.
AATCATTTACTGTGTACCAAAGTTTATCTAATCATCATGCAGAAAACTAGAGCCCAATCAGTTTGACGTCAGTGGTCTGTCAGTTGATGGAAAATTTTTATTTAAGATGCCTTGCTTAATTACCTCACTGAAAATAAATTTTTAACAAAAAAACGTTTGGATTTATTAGTGGACGGTCTATAGTCACACAACTTCTAATATTATCAGAGACATTAACAAGTGTGCGAAAATAGTTGCAAGCAACAAGGTAGTTAACCATAAATACTTTGATTTTTCCAACGACTCAGTATCAAGATGAAAAATTACGGTATAGAAGATAAGGTACTCTCTCAATCTAAACCTTTTTATCAGGAAGAGTACAGTCAGAGTACAGGGAGATCTTTCAAGTCCGAAATCAGCCATCAGCGGTATGCCAAAAGGGAGTGTGCTGGTTCCACTAATTTTCGTATTGCACATCAATGACCTTCCTGGCGAATTAAAATCAAACATCTTTTTATTAGCTGATGATCCAAAATATCAAATTGTATCCAGGAATTACGTTACTTTCTATTAGTAAAAATTTATATATATTCTCGCATAAAAAGCTGTCATATAGTACAAAATGATAAAGAACTAATAATAATAACAATTGGTTAACAAAATAATCTGGAATTATAATATAAAGCTTAATAGCGATAGGAGGCTGCCGATACCTTAGTAATTGAAAATCAAATATAGATCGTTTAGATATAGTAGAAACAACAGAGGACCAAGAGTAGAACCTTGAGGAACACCACATTTTAATGTTTTTAAACTTGAACAATAGCCTGATATATAAACATATTGATGACGGTCACATAAAAATGTCCTTAACCAGTCATTGGCGCAACCTCTGACACCATAATACTTGATTTTGGATAAGAGAATGTTGTGGTCTACAGTGTCGAATGCTTTCTGTAGGTCAATAAAAATACTGCAAACAAAATTTCCCTTGTCTATCATACTTTTAACCAATTCAGTTAGATTTGCAAGAGCATCGCTGGTAGAGTGTCTGGACCTGAAGCCAAATTGTGTTTTGGTATATAAGACTATTTTTATCTAGAAAACTATAAAGACGTGTATAAAATTGAATTCGGAAATTAAAATGGCGGACAGACACGCTTAAATTTCACGGAGTCAGCTTTACACTGATAAAACACAAATTTTTATTAATCACTGTGTTTAAGCGGAATATAAGTAAATCAAATGAAACTTAGTTCAACTAAAAAGAGTATTATCATTATTAAAATTACTAATAAACAATGTCAATGAATATGGAATCATATTCTCGTCTTGGTAAACCTGGTTGGTCAGAGACCTTCGCCAAACAATGCTGCTTATCCAGGTTAAATCAAAGCAATGTGCTCTTGATTGGTGATTCGATCGTTGCTGGTCTTACCAGATATAAGCACGTATGGAAAGGTTTTGCCAAATCAAACACCCTGAACTGTGGTATACGTGGAGATAAGGCTTCGAATATGTTATGGAGGGCTGAAAAAATGGCTCTCCCCTCCATTCTTAGATACGTGGTTATATTATGTGGCACTAACGATATTGACCATAGCAATCCATCAAAAATTGCTGATAATATTGTGGAAATTGGTATAACATTTAGAAGGC
>JAUELD010045005.1:0-11174 GCA_031471615.1 Aglantha digitale
TTAAAATACTAAAAAAGTCAATAAACACCCCATAATGTTAAATCTATATATACATTAAAACATGTAACAAGAAATATATGATCAAAAAAAGATCTGGGATTTTAAGCAATATTTCAAAATAATATAAAACTTAATTTTAATTTCAATTTTAAGACAAACTTATATCTCTAGAATACACACTGACTTATCTTATATTATGTTTTAGAATAAAGATTTTGAATACAGATATTTGACAGTTTCTATCTCCATTATTCTTTATTGTGCCACCTTAGATAACAAATTAAAGCAACTTTCAAGATGTGACTGAAAGCAAGAAGTAAAATAGCTCTAATTAAGAGGTAAAGTTACTTGGAGATATGTTGAGAATTAAACTGACTAATAATGTTTCGAAAAACTTAATATACGCATGTGTAGAGTGTAGTTAAAGTCTAGTTGAATACAGTAAACCTGTAAAAGTGCAGTTAAACATGTTACATAAGACAAAATTTACTAGGTTACATATAGTAAGTTCATGGATTTTTAATAGTGTTTTATTCTTTAGCAGGGAAGGATTTTGAAGGATGTATCAGTATGTATTGTATACATAATTTCATACTAGACTACATATAACAGTAAAATTAAGCGATGTAATAAAAGAAACTTTTTAAAACTAGACAGTTAAGAAGAAACATACGAATAGAATTTTAAAAATCAAATTTGAAGCATTAGACCAGCAGGTGTAATATTATCTCCACCACCGGCTGTTTGTTTGACTTTGGTACAGACTAAAACAGGTGCCAAACATATTTCGTAGTCATTCTCTTTCCAGCATGAGATGGGTGAAGATTCATTAAAGAAAATTCTTCCACTGTCTTCTTTTAAAGACTTTTGAAAAGAATCGTCCATTATCAGACGTGACTTTTTACTTTGAATCACTTCATCACCACAAACGTGACGATGAGCTACCAGAGATGCTTTTGCAGCTCCTGACTTTAAATTTTTCCATGGTGAATTATCTTTGAACAAGATCGCTTGAAATGATAGTGTATGAACATGTATTCTTGATAGTCCACGTTTACTATATTCAGTGAAATATTTATAAATTTCTCTCATGTCATCTAAAATAACAGCTGTTCTTGGATTAGAATCAGCCACTTGGATAACTTCCTTAAATTTTATCATATTAACAATATTGGGTAACTCTTGCTCGTTCATTCCTAATGAATCTGAATGTAACATGACATTATCAATAAGACTTTGCATCATATCTACCTCACTGAAAGAGGCCATTTCAAAATGAATTAATGTTGAACTGGGTACATCCACTAAAAAGGATTTCAATAAAGACATCCGCTCTTCTCTCTCATTGTTAGAAAACGGAAAATTATCAAGCATCTGCAACGCTCCGATGACTACCAAACGGGGTTGGGCTTCTTTAACTTTATCTTGAAATGATTCTAGCGCTTTAATATATGGATTCAAATGATCACTATGAACAATAAATCTGTTTGCTCTGTTGACTTTATAATGTCCCCATACCTCATCGACTTTAAACTCTAAAACCAAATGAATGTCATCTTCCTCGTCAGTCAAGTGAGTAAAAAGTAAATCATTTGGATATAACTTGTTAAATTTCTCTGAACTATGTGCTCCGACAAACACATTTTTAAATCCTTCTTTTGCAAATCTATTACTTATAACCGGAGCGTTACCACCAGCGGCCCAATGACTACCGTCGACCTGATAAACTGCATCCAACAGATTTCTTAGCAAGGCTAAAGGTATGAACCGCCTAAAACAAAGAAAACAAGCTAAACTTGTTTATGTACAAAGAATTTATAAATAAAAAACAAAATCAGAGGTCCTCTAAATTATTTAACATATTTTATGCCAGCATAGACAGACAGCATACTGATAACAGAAAAACTACTTTTACTTTAAAGTATTTTCAATTTAAGCCTAGAAAGGATAATAGGTATTCACCAACTTAACACTTTGATAGTGAAGGTAACGAATGAGAATGGTTTAGTGACTACAGTAATGGAAATTTTAGTCAACTAACTAGCCAACTATCTATTTTTTATTTTTGCATATGAAGTATCAGACATCATTATAAAAGTATTATTAATACAATCTCAATCGTAACAAAATCATTACCACTGACCTGATAGATAAACAATAAAGTCGATTTATTTTCAACAAAATAATTGAACTTCCATTTTAATTTCATGTTTGAACATTCAATTAGAAATTTGCTTTTTACTATACTTTAATTATAAAATTTAATCTTCAATTTAAGTGAAAATATTCTAAAATAATGACTTTTGAAATGATTGAGTTGAACCATCCTATAGTGAAGGATTGAATGTATGATATATTTCATTAAAGCTCCAAATTTGAAAAGCTTTGTTTTCTGCAAGAGTTATTTTACTTTTAATTTTTGTTTGGTTGATTACAAAAAACTTTTTACAGTTGTTTACCTAATCAAAAGCCACAATTTTGTTTAAATTTTTTATTTTGTTTTCCTAACTAATGCAAACCGATCTACTTTTTTTAGATTTATATGATTCAAAGCAAAACGATTAACAATTACGTAAACTACCAATAAAAATATGCATCATAGTAAAGATACTGAGTGACCTTCATATAACATTGACACACCCAATGAAACGGCTAAGGCAAACAAAAACAAACAACATTGGCTAAATATAGAAAAATTATACATCAAACACTCCGACGAAAAAAAATATAGTCATGTTAAGGTCAATGTTTATTTGTGTTTTACAATATACAAACTGTAAGTAAATACATCTAAATGGTTCATTTTATTTAATATGAATAAAAAAAGACAACTTAGAATAATGCATGTCTTCTACAACATGGAGAAAGGAGGATGAAGAGAATCAGTAAATGAAGTAAATCAATAAATGAAGAATACTATTGAATATACTATTACAAGCAATAGCCAAATTCTTAGCTATCCTAAGAGTATAAATAACAAGAAAAAAGAGATGGTAGTTGTCACATTAACATAAATATCTCTTTAAAACACTTTCACATAGGAACAGCTCTTATTGAAAGATGAGACATTAAAAGTTTAAGACAGTTGTCAATAATGTGAACAATTAACTTAAGGATAAACATACATAAAGGCTAAAATCTCATTTTTAATTACCATTTCCCTATTGCAGAAGAAAAATATTAGAGACAAATGGGGTGACATTCTTTCATAAAAATAGTTTTTTCGAATATTTAATAACGAACAAACTCAGATTCTATTTCCAATACCAAACAACAAATGGTGGTTTATTGCTTAAAGAAAAACATGAATGTTACATAACAGATACGCAATCAATTAATATGATTTATTGCAAAAAAAACTCTTTTTAAGAGCAAATAGAATTCATTGTAGCAATAAATGATCGCAGAGGCAAATTTTGCATGAATTTTTTACTTAAATGTGGGATAGTGCAAATATTATTCATAAAACTCAACCCAATATTACTATTTTAAAAATATTTTATAATACCAATTAAATTTGAAGCATTATGCCGGCAGGTGTAATATTATCTCCTCCACCTACAGTTTGTTTGACTTTGGTACAGACTAAAACAGGTGCCAAACATATTTCGTAGTCATTCTCTTTCCAGCATGAGATGGGTGAAGATTCATTAAAGAAAATTCTTCCACTGTCTTCTTTTAAAGACTTTTGAAAAGAATCGTCCATTATCAGACGTGACTTTTTACTTTGAATCACTTCATCACCACAAACGTGACGATGAGCTACCAGAGATGCTTTTGCAGCTCCTGACTTTAAATTTTTCCATGGTGAATTATCTTTGAACAAGATCGCTTGAAATGATAGTGTATGAACATGTATTCTTGATAGTCCACGTTTACTATATTCAGTGAAATATTTATAAATTTCTCTCATGTCATCTAAAATAACAGCTGTTCTTGGATTAGAATCAGCCACTTGGATAACTTCCTTAAATTTTATCATATTAACAATATTGGGTAACTCTTGCTCGTTCATTCCTAATGAATCTGAATGTAACATGACATTATCAATAAGACTTTGCATCATATCTACCTCACTGAAAGAGGCCATTTCAAAATGAATTAATGTTGAACTGGGTACATCCACTAAAAAGGATTTCAATAAAGACATCCGCTCTTCTCTCTCATTGTTAGAAAACGGAAAATTATCAAGCATCTGCAACGCTCCGATGACTACCAAACGGGGTTGGGCTTCTTTAACTTTATCTTGAAATGATTCTAGCGCTTTAATATATGGATTCAAATGATCACTATGAACAATAAATCTGTTTGCTCTGTTGACTTTATAATGTCCCCATACCTCATCGACTTTAAACTCTAAAACCAAATGAATGTCATCTTCCTCGTCAGTCAAGTGAGTAAAAAGTAAATCATTTGGATATAACTTGTTAAATTTCTCTGAACTATGTGCTCCGACAAACACATTTTTAAATCCTTCTTTTACAAATCTATTACTTATAACCGGAGCGTTACCACCAGCGGCCCAATGACTACCACTGACCTGATGAATTCCATTTATATCACTTATAACTTCAATCATTTTGTGGAGCAGAGAAGACGGAACGTATCTCCTAGAAATTAAACCAAAAATACAGGTTCTTTATTAATTGATTCAGTAAGTTTCAAATTATTTTTTGAAATATTCTTTTAGTATTTATTTAAAAAGATAGTATATGATAGTTATGCAGTGGGAAATATGCAAGAGAACCTGTAACAAAACTTTATTGGAAAGAATTAATGCTAAAATGGTTAAGTATAAGATTTTATCTAAAGAAAACTAAAGCATGCTTTTGCATGAAAAATATAACTAGATCAGTCATCAAATTTTAATGATTTTACAAATTAATCTAAAACACATAAAAAAGCATGTTGATTTCTCTGTTCTCTGTTTAACTTTGGTATTTTTACAACGCCATTGAGCTAATAGGCAGGGGAAAAAAAGGTCTAAAAAGGTAAAAAAGAAAAGGAAGAAAAAAGGTCTGTTGCTAAATAGACCCAGGTAAAAACGTTGCTAAATAGACCAATAAATAACCATGTTAACATGCCCAAAACAAGTTTTATGCTAATAGAATCAATAAAAAGTATTTTAATTAACAGAACCATAAAAAGAACATTTCATATAGTTTTATTGAATGGTTTATAGATAGATATCATTTTATTCATTTTTATTGGTATATTGAGTGAAATACAATCATATTCTTTTAAGATTCATTAAGTGAAAGCTATAAGAAAATAAGAATGTTTATAGGAATATTACACAAACAAGATTTCCTCTCTGTGAGATTTCCTCTCTCCCAGTGTGTTATTTTTCAATAGGTGTTGTGAATAAATATTTTGTCTTTTTTAAATCATGGATTACCAAAAAGTATTTACAATGTGTCATGATTGCATATTAAAATTTTCTTGATTCATAAGCATTGTGTAACTTTCTACACAAAATTAAGTTTTTACTTAAACTTGGTTCAGTTTTTGTAGTCAGTTTTCTGTGTGATTGCTGAACTGTGAAGCTGTGGTTTAATGTAAACTTGTGTTGTTGAAAGGTGAAACAAGTATAAAACTACTTGTTCTCTAGAAATGTTCTCAGTAATAAAATAAAAATAAGCTCAGAAAAATATTTAACAAATAAGTTTGATAGAGAGCTTAAAGAGAACCCAAGGTGATAACAAGTTGGGTTTATATAAAAGAGATTCAAAACTTTTTTTATTTCTTTTATCACTTTTTATTTTAGTGAAGATAGTATGGAAAGTATGGAAAGTACTTTTTGTATGGTTTTCATAGAATCATAATTTAGAAAATTAATCTATATTTTCTCAGTATTGTTTGAATAAAAAACATATGGTCTTTATACTACTGATAATAAATTTATGCAAATCAATTTCAAATAGTATTAAAGTAGTGTAACGACCTCCATGAAACATTTTAGGAATGGAATGGTTCCTCAGATTTTTTTGTTTTTTTTCCATCAATGAATATAATAATAAGAAAAAAATAGTAATTCTGAACTCTGAGGAAAAATAATAATTTAAACAAGGAATTTGATGCAATTGATTTTTAAATTGTTTAATAGACCACAGCCTTTCTAATGATCGTAACTAATGTAAAGTCACTGAAGAAAGTTTATTTGATTTATGAAGAGAATCTCACATGTGTTAAATGTTTTAAAGATGTGTTATTTTATGAATAGAAACAAAGGTTTTGCATAAAAATAAAAATGGATTCTTCAAATATGAGCTTAGAAGAATACTTTGGCTCTGATGATGATTCTTTTGACGACAAGAGAGCTCTGTCAAAACCTTGAAAGTTCAGGTTTGTAGCCATATTTATGCAAACCAAACTGTCCCTTGCAGTTTGCCAGATGAACGAACTTAGACAAAACTAACAATGTGTCAGTTTTAAAAACAGTTCACAATTAGAAGGGGAAAAATTTGAAAGTAAGCTTTTATCATTCTAGTTTTTAATTTATGTTTTGATTATTTCATGTCTTAGTTTCATTTTTGAAAAGGTCTAGGCTCTAAAAATCTACTGGTTTATATTTATACTTCAATGAAAAATTTAATTGTTTCTATAGATTGAGCAATGAATTCAAAAAGTGTTTTCTTTTTTTAGGTGTTTGTGATATGCTTTTTATAAACAATTACTTACAGGCTATATGATACGCCTACACCTAGGTAAAGGGCATCAACAAGTGATACCACCTTGTGTTCTTTGGGAAATAAGAAAAGCATTTTTCTCAACTTCTGTATTTCCAAATTTGGTAAGTATTGAAATTTACCTAAATTGAAGTCTAACACTGCCAGCAGGCTATTTGCTATCATACTGCTATAAGAAAAATGAGTGCTCTTTGGGATACATATCTTATAAAAAGAATGGTAAACTTCTGTATTCCAAATATGTAACTAGTATTAATACTACATCTAGCACAAACAACCATATTTTTGTTCAACATAAGAAAGAAAAATATTAGAGTAAATATATTTACTTTTTGATATTTCTAGCACTTACCTTTAAACTCCTTTTTCACATGCCATTCATTTGAATTAGCAGGATAAAGATTAAGGATATTGAATGGAAAATCAAAAACAAACAAACAAGGATTACAGTATTTAATCCTTGGACCTATTGTTCTAAAACTCCCTGAAGCAAGTTTTTCTTTCATTTCATAGGAATTTGAGGGGTATTTCTAATTTGAATGAAAAACTATTAATCATATTATAAAAAAATAAGCAATGCTAAAGGTTTAAACAATAAACAATACAGTCACACTCCTACACACACGCAAAATGTCAGACAAGAGCTTTTTATCGCTCACCCAAAAAGCAACTTCTCAACATACATTAACATATTTAATTTTTATAAACTTTTACTTTTTAATAGAATGTAGTGACATTTCAACACAACACATCAGTTATAAAAAGGAAGGTATTTTCACAATATATTCGAACAATAAGAATACTAATTCCTAGAAGTCATAATTTTCATATTTAAAAAAAACTCAATAATTGTTGTTTTCTTTTATTCGTTTTAATTTTAATTTTGTTTGTGTCAAACTTGATCTGTATTCGTTTTATAAACGGAAAGAACAGAAAAAATAGTAAATGTAACTCTTAATTTTTATATGATATTGATTTTAGAAAATCTTGTAAATAGATTGAGATTATATCATTATTAACAGGCCAGGTCATATTATATGCAGCAAGTTTTGGAAAAACTAATAATAAAAGGAATAAGGGTAATAAAAAAACGTCAGAGTCTATAATATATTAAGTGATAAAAATAATGTTATTAACACTCTTAATTATTATATTCAATGTTAACTTTTACAGAAAAAGCATGCAGAGTAAGATTTAAACGTGAATAGTTTTGAAGTGTGGACTTTTATATTAAAATTTTTCAAACAAGAACAATGTTATAAAAATTTAAGAATAATAAGCAATAATCAAAATTTTAAAGTTATTAAAGACAAGTTTATGAAAAGTTAGAGAGTACTTTTATAAGAGTATCTAAACATAAATAGGAGCATGTCAAGATGAATGTGCACGATCAGGCCTGTTATAAGAAATATAAAACGGAAAATTTTATCACTCACTCGCTCAAGCAAAACTCCTGGCGGGAGTCTTTAACCAATCAACTGCTGAAATATTCCTGAAACGGACTGCAATAAACTAAAAACTTTTCTTAAATCGCAATAACTAATAAAGACATCTCACTCACTGTAAAAAGTTGCAAATTGTTTATAAGTGTATTTATATGGTCAAATATTTTATGCATTATGCTACAATCAGAATTAATAAGCAAGTCAAAAGGTCACCACCAAGTTAGTGGTGATTTTGAGTACAGTGAAAATCAAAATTGCTAAATGAACTCATGATTTCAGTGCTCCTACTTCTTGCTACCAAAAAAAAAAAATACCTATCCCATTCTTTTGCACTTGCGTTGTTGTTCAAAAGGCAAGACTGTGAAATCGAATTAATTTTATCATTTTTGAATATTTACTGCCTCCCTCAAAAAATATTTAAAAAAAAAATTTAGTATGTTGCAAGTACATTATAATATTAATATGCAGACTTTTAAAATGATTACGGATTTTAGTAGTTGATTGTTTTACAGGCAACAGCTATTAACTGACTAGAATCCTTATGAACGCCCAAGGTTCTAGCATATTTAAGCTCCTATAGTTGCACTGAATCAAGGATATTATATTAACTTATACTCGACTTGCTAGACTACGCTCAGGAGGGGACTCTATCAGGCATCCCCATTGGCAAATTTCAATGTTTAACCAATAGACGACTACTCAAGACATATGACATGTCAAACCTGTTCACGAGAGCAAAATATTTTCTAAAGAAAAGGAAAATTGGCAGAATCGAAAAAAATATTTATGAATACCTTCATCAAAAAAGTATTTTTGCATATTTTTAACCTTCCTCAAAAAGTTTATTTTTAATGTATTTAAACAATTGTATGGTACATTTACTATGCATAATTTTTTCAGTAACTTTTTACAGTCAATATAGATGCAGCCAATGGTTAAATAGGTTAAACACATTTAACCAACACATAAGCTAACTAATAAAATGAATTTTACGTTTTATTCTCTCATACAATTCACATGCATAAAAGGTAATGGAAACTAGTTTTTTATAATAACAACAAAAAACATTCCAAAAGACATTGTTATTTCGTTTTTACTTATGTGTTTGCTGGTTATATTGGACAGGTGTTAAATAAAAGAACTTTGGATGAAATAGTTTTATTGACAACTATTCTTAAAAACATAGCAAATGAAAGGTTTATTAATAATACTTGTTAAAAGTCAATTGGATTTATTAATATATACCCCTGTTTTGTTTTTTAATTTTTAAAAATAACAACATATGCTACCAATAATGATTTCTAGCTTAAGATACAAGATAAATAACAAATAATTTATTGTTTTGACGACATAACATCATTAAATTATCTCCCTTGTAATTATTATTATAAAATGTCAAAAGTAGAACTCAATAGTAAAAAAAATGTTGACTTTTTAAAAATAAAGTTGAACCTGTAAACTTTATCATCAAGTCTGGTAAATTTCAACAAAAATTCAATTTTTATTCATGTAACCTTTCCTATTGTCATGTGTAAACTTTGTATATAAAAACTAAAAAATTAGTTTAAGCCTTTCTTGGGGCTATTATAAAACAGAATGAATATATAAAAGTTTTATATGTTGTATATATATATGCTCTTAGAGGCAGACATCTTGGTGGGGTGGAAGGTGAACAGAGGTGACATCATCCACTCAATACACTTGAAATAGGGTAAAAAGACTTTAAGTCTGTGTTAAATAAAAACCAAATTACACAGAAAGCAATGAAACCCATGTTGTATATACTGATCAGATAATGCCTTTCCAGACAAATTCTTGATGAAATGAGTTTTTTACAAGGCTTCCCAGAAGTCAGTGACTATACGAGGGGAATTCCTTGGCCGAAGGTTCTGTTGTATTTAATGCTCCCATTTGTGCTACAGTGGTGTTTACAATGGCACTTCATATACCCCTCACAAGACAACCTCAGGCTGTTGGAGGACTCGAACCGCAAGCATTGCGGTGAAAATTGGAAGCGCTACCAATTGAGCCACTGGGAAATAGAATTGACAGTGGGTGGTTAAATTAAAAGGTTTAGTTACTAAGGTAACTAGCCGATAATTCTGTTTGTTATTGCAACCAACACACATTTGTCTTAAGTACCCTAAATGAAAGGCAAAAAGAAAGATCTTTCGTTCTGCTTAAAAGTTATATTGATGAAATTACCATAATGATGCAAGAACTAACACAAGAAAACTTAAGAATAAGTTATTTATAATAATAGCCTCAGCCACTGAATGCATATAGGTATTAAAATAAGTGGGTGAGTGGGCATATCTTCTACACATCAATTTCACACTATCCGTGTCAACATTAGTATTTGAATGGTTTTTTTAAATAATGGCTATGCTAAAAATCAGTATAAAAAACTTACTCTGCTGCTGCACCTTCTGACAAATACAAAGCAAACATTTCCGAAACTTGCTCAATTGATTCTATTTTTTCATGATATTTTGGCTGCTTTGGTGGAGAGACCCCCAATGCATTCATTAATGATATTCCATCTACAAATAAGTCCAAACATGACCCAAAACCTACAGCAATTCCTAAATCCAAAGAGATATTGGCGCTTCTTTCTTCTAACAACAAACCAGAAAGAACATTTTCTACGCGCCTCCTTTCTTGATTTTTCGGATTTTGTAAATAAAAGTAACCAATACCAGCAATAAGTACACCAAAAATTATATTTTTCAACAAAAAGTTTGAAGACGTGGAACTTTCCGCCATGATCGTCGCAAATCCATAAATAAAGAAAATTTGCGGTACATAATATATCGAGAGCTCTGAAATAACCTTATCAAAAAAACGTGTTTGTTGATATTCCGCAAAACGGAAAAAGTAAGTATTTCGTATGTTGTCTATATATCTTAACTAAGCCCCAACACTCAATCCCGTAAGCCCCTTTTTATATTACTTAAACTGTGCATGTTCTAACCATGGAAGTATTAAGAAGGAAATATATCTTTTTATAACTTCTTCTATATTCACTAATGATAAAAAT
>JAUELD010045027.1:0-11172 GCA_031471615.1 Aglantha digitale
TTGATACAGCTTGTCTATGCATTTGTGTGAGTATGCAAAAGATGCTAAATAAACTCCATATATGACACACACTGTAACAGCAGAACTATAATAGAGTGACCACTGAAGTACTGTTTGTTTACTTAGTATCTACAGATATTTTACAGATATTTTAAACAAATTACTAAGTTTCTTAAAAAACGGAAAATATTTTTAGTTTAGCTAACACACTGATGTCTGATTAAATGTTAATTCATTTATTGAACTGATTAAAATTCTGTTTCCTTTTTTTTAATTACGTTACTTAGTTTTACTTGAACTTAATTTTGCATATTTATTTTCTTTACAATCCTATATTTCCAATTATTGTAAACGTAGGCCATACTTTACTGATGAAATGGTCAATAAATAATTTTAATATATTTCATGAAAAACATTTGTAAATAATAATAATAAAAAAAGAAGCTGAAAAACAACAATACTGTAATCTATTGCTTGCGAACGCATTTTGATTTAAATATATGGGATTTGATATTGCTGACTCAGTGAGATAGAACTTTCGTTTGAAGTTATAATCAAACCTGTATAAGGTGGACATGTCAGATGAAAACCTAACATTGAACATTTTAGTTATTGTTCCAACAGTGTGCAGCATATTCAGCAATATTTGTTGTATTCCCTTTGTATATAAATTTATTATTTTAGATTTTTAGTAAGTGGAAATATAAATGCATATAAATTTGAGGCTATGGGTGTTGTAATGTTTAGTCATAATTCAATCTATTTATATTAGTCATAAAAGACACATTAGTAGTATGTCTATTATCTGCAATTACATGTACATGGTTGCTATGGTTATATAATAGGAATATAAATCTAGATTACTTTCATTGTGCAGATTTATTGTGTAAAAAATTACTCCTTTGTTCCATTCCTATTTAATGATAATTTTTTTTTTCAATTTTTTTATGAATAAAAGATTTTTAAAGGATAAGTTCATAAAGAATGTTTGACTGTGTTAGAGTTAATTAGAATAATATTATAGTGAGTTTTAAAATTTGATTATAATCAACATGTGAAGAGTTTTATATTGGACGATTTTATTCAGTGAAGTGAACTAAGAAATGCATAGTTTTACCAACTTGCTTAGCTGGTAATACATAGTTTTACCAATTTGCTTAGCTGGTAATGTTACAAAACACATTAATTTATGTTTTTGCAACATAAAAAAATCATTCGACATTTACAGTCCATTTTTATTCGATATTTTCAAGCATTTCAGTCTCATTTACATATTTTATCAATTTAACAGGTAGTTGTAATATATTATATATTACTGACATTCTAAAGGTTTTCAAGGCGACATTTACTTCTTATAGGAAGAAGTATGAAAAGATTATATTGGGTTCCCATCTTTCTTGTGTGAAAAAAACTATTTGTATTGAGTTATTTTTTTTATATATATATAGTATGTTTTTTTTTGTGTTATTAACCAATTTATTCTACAGTTGATATGAGTGAGAAATTCTAAAACAATGTGCATATAGAAATTCAAGAAAAATAGATTTTACAACAACTCAAAAAATTTTAGAATCCTCATTTGTCGTTACTTTTTATTAGTTTTATTGTTGTTGCTTTTATGAAATTCCATCCTTATGTGAAAAACTTTTAAATTTTCTAAAGAAATTAAGAAGAGCGAAGAGCTCCTTCTCCAAGTTATTGTTCCTTACTCTAAGATTCACAACAAAATGAGCTCACACAAGTTGTCGCCTAGATGGGACTGCACTTCTGTTGTGAAATTGTTTATGAATCTTGGTGTACAGATCAATTACTCGATGAGGGCTCTTATTTTTATCTTTGAGAAATGTTTTAAGTTTTTCACGTAAGGATGGAATTTGTGAAAATCAAATCAATGAAACAAATAGTGAGTAATAACAAATGAGGATTCTTAAATTTTTGTTGTATAATTAATCTTAGGTTAATTTCTTTATGCACATTGGTTTGTAATCATTATTATTTCATAATTATATTATTTCTAACTTGCATTAAGTGATTAATTTTATAGCGAAGTTAAATTTCGATTTTCCTCTTTGTATGAGCAGTCAGTCATACATATATATATTTTATTGTACTGGCCCCCAACATATTCCGCATTAGCTCTTTCTTAAACAATCCAGAGGTGTGTTTACACATAACAAAGGATTTGCAGCTAATAGTGACATCAGGCTATATAAATCTTATTTAATTTTCTTGTGGTTTTAATTGTTATGGTTTTTTTATAAATTGGTTGAGCAAGCAAATTGTTAAAAATGCATCATAATGTGAAAACTATATTTGTACCTCATAATAGGGTTTCTGTCTTTCTAGATTTTCTACTTTTGTTATTAATATTTTACTGATGGCATTGTTTATTCTGCTCTAACAAATCAAAACAATGCTTTGTGAATTTTATAGTTAAAGTTTATTGTTATAGTTATGTATGTAGATTGAAAAACACTTTTTTTCCAACTTCAAACATTATTGGAAAATCATTATTTAATCTGGCATTCAAACAAGATCTGTTAGGGAAAGAACTGTCATGCCTATCTTGACGCAGGTAAGTTTTGAAGTTGTTTTTAGATATTCTTAAAAAGGTTTTGTTTTGTTTTTAAGATTTTTTAAAAAATATATGACATATAAAAAACATTAGCAATTTAAAATGTCTCAAATTTAATTACTAGTTCCTTTCATTTGTTAGGATTCTGCTATATCCTGTAGTCATTATTTTGATTAAATTTCACTTAAAAATATGCAAAATTTTTATATCCTGAGCATTATCTAAACTGCAGAAAAGACGTTTTGATAATTTATAATTGTCTGTTGCTGAAAATAGGGTCTTTTAACCCTATTAGGGTCTTTTAATCATCATTTCTATTATAACCTTATCAGGAATTTTTGTTGTTGTTTTATGTAGGGCGACCATGTGTGGTTACAACGTGGTAAGGGTGAATTTAGCGTACCGATTGGTGCAGTGGTAACACACCACGATGGAAATCGAGTGAAAATAGTTGACGATGAAGGGGAGGTATTGACTTTAATATTTCCTTCTTTTTGGTGAAAGCTTTTCGAACCCATTTTGGGTTGTGTATAAGGCAGTATTCAGCCAGTATTTTTTTGAAAAGTTTTTATTATCATATAATTGTGTATAATTTCAGGACCATTGGTTTCCTTCAAATGAAGCTGCTAAACTTAAAGCTATGCACGTAAGCAGTGCAGATGGAGTGGAAGATATGGTAACGATAAAAATAATTTATTTTTCTTTCAATTGTATATATTGTTGTTTATACACACGTATGTTAGTAAGTATACTTATGAACCTTGATGAAAGAAGAATAACTTTTTGTTTGTTTCTCGTTTCTCGCAAGATTGTAAAATATGGAATAGTTCATTGTTTTCAAGTACTTACTTCTAATTGTTTATGAATGGCTTTAATAAAGTAGTCAGTTGATTCAATCTGTTTTTTGTTATTGTAAATTAAAATATAAACATGAATATTTTTTTGGGCTTGTTGCACACTGCGATATTCAATACTTCGTTTTTTTTATAAAAAGAGTATTTTTTATTTTCCAATGCTATTGTATTTGATGAACGGAAAAGTTTTATTGTGCGAGTTTTTCATTATTGTCTTTTCAATTCATTTTTGTAAAAAATTTAGATTCGATTAGGTGATTTACATGAAGCTGGGATACTGAGAAATTTGTTTAAAAGATATTATGAGCATAATATTTACGTAAGAAGCATTTTATTTGATTGGTCAAGTCACCCGATTGCTTAGTTCTTGTAAAGTCTACTTATAACACGCTTTACATTATCCATTCAACGTACAATCCTGATGTACAAGCATGATTATCTTACAACCACTGCTGCATTGTTCTCAATTCTCATTGTTGTTATCATGATTTTATGTTTATAGTATTAGTCTTAGTGTGTATGCAAGGTGTATTTATTTTTTGTTTGTATTTTATCACTAGCCTGGTGGGGTTTTTACCTTTGATTTTTGACTTTTTTAAAAAATGTCAAATAATTTGTCGAAAAATAAGTCAATTCAATCAATGGTTTTAATAAACATGAACTCATAAGTTGTAAGGTTAAGTGCTATAAGGAAAAATAACCATCCATTATGGGTATATATATTGTCGTGGGTATTATACTACTAGTATTTACATTATTCATTTATTGGACTCTCGGCTACAGCCAACAGAGTCCTCTAAATTCACTTTTGTGCGTCCTCTGTGCGTCTGTTATGGATTTTTCTCAGGATTGCTCAGTAACTTTTTCTAATTTTTTGCTTGTAGTTTAAAAAAAAATTCTTTCTTTAGTTTGATTAGAATCAATAAGTCAATTTAGGCCCAAAATTAGGGTTTTTTGTTCTTTTGAATAAACTAACCCTTAGGGGCTTTCAAATATATGAGATTACATATCTCCAAAAAAAAAAATGTTGGCTTTGGGGTCAAAATATCTTTTTGAATATTTTTTATCAGTATTAATAACTAGCTTTTGGTTAAATGCTCACTATAAATCACTACTTTTCTCATCCTTGTTTAAAACTTTTTTTATATCACAGGAGTCCATTATTTAGTCTATCTTGTTTTATTTATGTGCAGACATACACCGGTTCGATCTTAGTGGCTGTGAACCCTTATCAAGTCTATCCCATATACGATGCTTCCCACATAAAGAAGTATCAAGGGCGTAAAATCGGTGAACTACCACCCCATATATTTGCTATTGCTGACAATGCGTATTATTTCATGAGAAGGGAGAAACACGACCAGTGCATCATTATAAGGTATGCATGAATTGAACAAAATTTGTCAAAAAGTGATTGTTGTTGTTGTTACACTACTTATCATGCTCATGATGAATAATTTGCTGTTAAAAAAATGAGTTTATTGCTAATGAATCTTGCTAATTTTTTTGCCATTATGATTTGTGAATCAAAGCCAAAGGCCTGCTTAAGCTTCAGAGTTGCAAAAAAAATTCTACTTGAATGCAATGTTCATTTTCATCTTACTTGAAGGACTGGTCCCATGAAAAAAAGTTTTTTATGTATTATGTGCAGAAAAAATTTATCTTTAATTTAAAAAAAAAATATATTACTGTACTTTTTGTAATTATAGACATATCAGTCTTTTTCTATTATTATAAACACCATGTTTTATACCAAGTGACGTCGGTGGATCAATAAAAATTTATAAGAGAACTCTATTTCATAGCAGTCTGGTGAAAGAAACAACATACAATAATTTTCTTATAAACAATCAATATAATTTTTACTTATAGCTTTTATAAATTTAAGATTTTTCATAGCTAAACTGAAAGATGTCCTAAAAAAAACATTCTAAGATGAAAGAAAAATGTGCTCTAACTTAGATGACAATCTTCACTTATGAGAGCCATTCTGTATGTGAGAAAAAAACTCTCAGTAAACAACCACTTTTTTTAAAAATGCAACATTGTGTAAAGTAAAAAGCGTAAATTATCCATTATCCTGTATTTTTAAATGGATATCTTTTTGAAAAATTTCTACCGTTTTAAAATATATACCATACATCTGGTTGTACCAAGTCAGCAATCAACCATAAATTCTTTGTTGAGCAGTTTTCACAACATTTCGAAATGCTGGCTGTTTTTGAGTCTAATTTTTATCAACATGGTTAACCTCTTTTGGGTAAAACTCTGATTTCTGTGAACTTACCTAATTATAAAACATTCATTGTTAGGTGTTACATGTTCTTTTCAACTACATTATAATATAAGATATGCGATTTGATTAATTAGGCCTACAGACATTACTGTTATATAAAATCTGTTCAAATTGTGCCTATTTTCAAAATGCTGATTAGAAATCTAGTTTAAACAAAAATCTATTATATCCATATAAAGGATCTTTAATTTCTTGTAATAAGTCCGCACTGATTAATTAGAATTTCCTTTCTTAAAGTGGAGAATCTGGAGCTGGTAAAACTGAATCCACCAAGCTCATCCTTCAATACTTTGCTACAATCAGTGGACAGCATTCGTGGATTGAGCAACAGATTCTAGAGGCGAATCCCATAATGGAAGGTAATTTTTTTAATTTATTTTTAATGTGCTTATTGCATATACGGTCTTACAGGGTGTTAGCCAGCCAAGGTATTCTTAATCAATAAAAAAATGTTTTTTACATAATAAAGTTCGGTAGTAAACGTTTGGTAGGCTCAGAAGGTGCTTTCCTAGCAATCTAAAGGCATTTTTGGGTAAAACCTTTTTTGACACAAAAAATATTTAATATTACCAAATATATAAAAAAATCTGTAGAAATATTTGTTCTGCCTAACACCCTGTCTTGCAAAATATACAATTCAATAAATAGATCATATAGTAATCTATAACAATATTTTAACAATAAAACAGGGAAAAAATTCCTAATCCTCTTATATTTTATATTTTCCCATTCTAGGCTTATATTAAATAGGTGACGTTACAATATCATAACTGTCCTATAAAAATATTTTCCATAAATGTCCCTTTTAACCCTTTTTTCAAGTTAATTGAGAATTGAGGCCTCGAGCAAATTTTAATTTTTAGATTTTTAAAGATTATACCCCACAGTATTAGTTTTTATCCTTTTTTTTTTTTTTTACTTGAAATTTTGCTTTTGATTTATCTTAGCTTTCGGAAATGCAAAGACGGTACGAAATGACAATTCTAGTAGGTTTGGAAAATACATTGACGTGCATTTTAATATGGATGGTTTTATTGAAGGCGCTAAGATAGATCAATATCTGTTAGAGAAATCCAGGATTGTAGGCCAAGTAAGCCAATTCAAACCTTTTCTTTCACAAGCATGTGTCTTATGTCCTTAATGTTCAAAACATTGTTTTGCATCTACACTATCGGTGTTAAATAAACCCAGGGAATGGTCTTAATTAATAAATAATCCAAGCTACTCACATCATGTTGTATGAAATCTGCTATCTATCCTTACAATTGACTAAATTATATAGTTACTTAAAGGTTGTGACCTTGTGTTAAATTTTATTTCCTTATTAGAATAAGCATAAATTAGATTAAACAATTATTTTATTTCACTTCAAAATCTTGTTTTGTTAAGGCCTTATGAATGTTTTTCTACATTCAATAACAACCACCCCCTAGATCAGCCTAAAATCTGTTGTAGCTTCCCAAGAAAAAATAAATGAATATATAAATAAATAAATATTTGCGGAGTATGTTAAGAATAAATTTAATTTTAATTTTTCATTATTAAGTTTTGCTAAAATAGAGTAGGCACTAATTATTAATTTTTTTACTGTAAATATTGACTTAAGAGCCTGGAAACTAATGCCCAGACTCAAATGGATGAACTTATAACAGTAAATACAAAGTAAACTTTATTATACATTTACCCTGAAAGTATCATCATTCAATTAAGTTTCGTTTTAAAACTACGGCAGATTTCGCCATAAAATTTTCTTTCAACAAGACTGCTGGTGATGTCACAGACCCACAGGGGTTTTACCTTCATAAGTCCTTAACATAACAAGATTTTGATGCGAAATAAAAGAATTGTTAAATATGATTTTATGCTTATTAATATAAAGAGAAACCTTTAAAAAATGTTCTTTTAGATGAAAGACGAGCGAAATTATCATATTTTTTATCGAATGCTAGTTGGAATGACTGCTGAGGAAAAACAGAAACTTCAATTAACAACAGCTGCCGATTATAATTACTTATCGCAGGGCCATTGTCTAACCTGTGAAGGTATGGACGACAGTGAAGAATATGCGACTATTCGTGGCGCTATGAAAGTGAGTTAATATGTCTTTGTCTTGGCCTGTTAAAATATGTTAATATAAACTTGATTAGTTAATTATATTCTCAGGGGATATGTAGAATGAACTAAACTTTCTGGTTTTTGAATTTTTGTTTTACTAGATGAAGTGTACTTTTAATACTTATTTGCTTATCTATTATTATCTATGCAATGGAGACTTATTGAGCTAACTTTTGATTTTTAAACTAAAGGTTTTAATGTTCACTGATGCAGAGACATGGTACATCTTCAAGCTACTAGCAGCTATCTTGCATCTTGGTAACATCAAGTTTAAAAGTGAGTAGCGAAAGTTGATACGATCATTTTCTTAAATAACCAATAATGCTTTAAGATGGAAAATTTTCAATTCAAGTAATTTATATGAGTTTTTAAACTTGGTTTGATGTCATCAATGTTGTTGATTTATAGTTCTAGTTGAAAAACTTTTTAAAATTTTTCAATTTGTAATTTAGTATTTTGTAACTTGATACCTTAGAGAATGAAAAAAATATATAAAATATAAATATTTCTTGATATAAAGTGTTTATTTTAGTTTCTAATACTCTTTAATCTGAAACAAACAAGTTTTGACTTGGAATCCCTTTAAGCATAAAATTTAAAAAGAGTACTCTGATCGTGTTTTAGCTATCCAGGAGTCCAGTTTAGATGCATCAGAAGTATCATCTATGAATGCTCTTAATTCTGCAGCATCCTTGTTAGAGGTAATTTTAAAGTATCCTATATAGAGAATATTAACAGTGTTATACTTTGGTACCATTCCCATTTACTTAGTTTTCTCTATTTGTTTAATAGGTTCCAGCAGATAAACTAAAAGAAGTGTTGACGCATCGCTCCACTTTTGCTAGAGGGGAGGTGATTATTTCACCGATAAGAGCAGATCAAGCCATGGATGTACGGGATGCTTTTGTGAAAGGGATGTATGGGAGAGTGTTTATTTGGATTGTCAGTAAAATAAATCAAGCAGTCTACACTCCTTTGGTAAGTTTTTTTTCTGACCCAAAATCTGGTTGAAAAGTCCTTTCGTGTGCCGTAAATAATTACACTTATTTAGGTTCTACTGACATTTGTATGGCACATTTTATTCAACAGCAATTTTCTTTGTAATTAGGTTTATGTAAAAATGAGTTAACACTGTTTGTGTTTTAGAATACTCAAACTAAACGTCTATCGATTGGTGTCTTGGATATTTTTGGGTTCGAAAGTTTCGAGAATAATAGGTCAGTATTTTATGTAAGTTATGTTGTTAGTGATTATACATACTAAATGAAGATATTGTAGAGAAATTAGAGCCAGATGCTTTTAAAGAGTTTTAAAGTATGGCGCATATCAACAACTGCTTTTACACTAAAACAAACCAGATTTCTAACAAAAAAGATGTTCATTTAATGGTATGGCGAATAGTTTAGGTGTCCTGAATAGGTTATTGAATGTGGAGATATTATTAGAATATTAGAATGGATATACCTGGAATAAGTAAAGTAGTAAAGAAGTTGTTGATTATTTAGCACAATATTTTTTATAAAGAGGATTTAATGAAAGCATGGAGAGATTCCCTTTGAAAAATCCTCTAATTGTCTACCTTAAAACAATGTGTTCAAAATTGTTTAAGGAATTCTTTAGAGCCAACATAAGAAATACATCTAAACCTTTTTTTTTCAGCTTTGAACAACTATGTATTAATTACTGCAATGAAAATTTACAACAGTTTTTCGTGCAACATATTTTTAAATTGGAACAGGTGAATAAATTTTATTATCTTACAGCTTTTTAGAATAGAGTTTCGAAAGTATTTCAAGAGTTTATTGATTTTTTGTCGGGCAATAATTGTTGGGCTTTTAAACGCATTAGGTTTTCAATCCTGGGAGTTCAATAGTCATTTTTTCTTGTTGTAAATTAGGTTCATCATAAGTTTCATGTTTTCATTCATATTAATGTATGCGCAAGACAACTGCATAAGTGAGAAACCTGTATAAGTAAGACACTCAAATAAGTAAGGTATTCGTTTAAACAAGGCAACTGAATAACCAAGAGTCCATTTTTTATCTAAAAATGCAGATTCAAAGAGTTGTCTGATATTATGCTGCTTATTGATCCAGATCATTTGTGTATCACAAGTTGCCTTATTTATATTCAAGGTTAGCTTAATACAGCCTAACTTAACCAACTGTTTTTGCGGATCTGTGTAATGGGTATTGTAGAATGCAAGATTATTTGCATAAACTTTGGCTTGTGATGTGTAAGCTTCAAAGAGAATTATGTTCCTGTGTATACTAACAGTATGCTGTGAAATGTATCTTTACAATTTTAGCAAGAATATGACAATGAAGGGATAACGTGGCAGCATATACAGTTTGTTGATAACCAGCTGACACTGGACATGCTAGCACAGAAACCTATGAATATCATTGCACTGATTGACGAAGAAAGTCGATTCCCCAAGGTAATAACAATTTATTGTCTTCTACAAAAATCTTGAATGTTCAACCCAACTTGAAATCGATCTGATATTTTTTTTATGCAAAATTTAAAAAATTGATTTATAGTTTGAGTAGCTGCATGTTAAGTGAATGATGATTAAATGATAGTTGATTTGCGATTGGCAGTCTTAAGCTCTTCCAATCCCTTTTTTGTTTTGTGTATGCAATTCAGTTACCATTGTGTTGCAAGATTTGAAAGTGTATACAATGGATATGTATTAATATGGATATGTTTTGGAACTATAGAGATTAGACTATATTAGACTATAATTATATTATACGAAGGCGTGAAACTAATATCGTTCCTGCAAACAAAGTTTTTTTATTCGTCCTTCGTATAAATATGGATATGGATAAATATGGATGAATGTGTTAATTTAATAGGTTTTAACTGCAGAAAATGAGACTCCTAGTATGAAAATTCTTAAGCTTTTTCTATGATATCTTAATTTTCTCTATATTAAAATAGTTATCCCTTTGACTTAAATTTTACTTTAACTACCTATAACCAATTTATCTACAAATGTAGGTTTTAGTAAGATAGGATATCAAAATTGACATAAAAAGTCTGATATAGGTCATCCAAAGAAAAACATATGCAATTTATTAACTGCTACAAATTTATTCTAAAATTACTTATTATTTTTAAAATCATGTGAAATTTGTGATGGATTGTTTCTCGTATTTCAGGGTACTGATGAATCGATGTTGATGAAGTTAATTCAACACCATAAGAAACATCCGTCTTTCCTGACTGTGAAATCATCTGCGGCTAAAATGTTTGGTGTGGTTCATTTCGCTGGATCCGTTTATTACAATGCTAAAGGTGTGAGAATGTTTAAACTAACAAAAGCA
>JAUELD010045038.1:0-11168 GCA_031471615.1 Aglantha digitale
AGGGTAAGGGTTGTGGCAAGGACTAGTTTTAACAGACAGTCTAAGTATTCAAATACTCCATTTGTTAAAAACTAAAACAAAAAATTGATGTGGAGAAACTGTGTGTTTAACACCCTCTTATAATACGCTGTATGTAACTGGATTTTGTGTGTGTAGATATGCATTCTAAACAGCATTTTTATTTCATCCTTTTCTTTTTCAAATCATTAGAAAATATATTTATTGGGTTTAAAATAAATAACTTCATTGACCATTGATTATTTTATTCCTATTAATAAAGGAAAAAAGCCTAAAATAAAAAAAATGGAAAATTAAAGCTAAATGACTAGCTCAGCATTACTTATTCAATAAAGTCTTTATAAGTCTAGGGAACCATCTCTACCATATATATACATATATTGCCATATATTTACTCTGTTTTATGCTTTAAAAGAATTTGAAGGTTACTCGTGCAAAAGCAAAGTATTCCAGCTACAACATGGATTTCTTACTCCGGCAGAATATTATATCTTGCCTATTCGAAATGGTAAATGCATCATATATATAATTTTAATCGACGATT
Source organism: Aglantha digitale (assembly GCA_031471615.1). NCBI lineage: Eukaryota > Metazoa > Cnidaria > Hydrozoa > Trachymedusae > Rhopalonematidae > Aglantha > Aglantha digitale. The sequence goes on from JAUELD010045038.1 coordinate 563, forward strand.
TTAAGAATATTATTAACTGTTTTACTTTCAAAACTTTGTTAAACTAGGTTATTCATGGCGCTTTAGAATATTATGTTGTTCTAGAATAGTTTGCAGTAAAATAAATTCGAATTTTAAATTTGGCCGCACGATTAGTTGATTTGACGAGTGGATTTTAAGGGTTATAATTGCAGGACCACTATAAAAATACATGTATTGTATATTCGAAGTCACTTTTCGCCCTTTTTAAATTCAGGAAGAACTTATTAAGGATACAGAATGGGAAAAATTATATTAAATAAAAAAGCAAAAAAATGCTTTGCAAAAATATATAATTTTTTTAACATTTTTGAAATATAATTACATTAAAACAGCAAATTAGAATAATTAAAAGTTTTTCTTTCGTTTCCTTGGAATTTGAGTTATTTCTAATTTGAATGAAAAACTTTTTATTCTGAAGGTTTTTAAATCAAGTGCTGAACTAATAAAAAATTTATAAACTTTTCTAAAATTGCAATAACTCAGAACGACATTTTACTTTAATTTAATGAATTATAGGATCCCGCGCAAAAAAACCCTGTATCGCAGAGATTTAAAATAAAAACGATTAAAGAGAAGAAGAATTTTTCCGTAACATCGAACTGAGGTTTTGCGAATATATTCTGCGATGGAGAGATATTTGTGAAAACATGTAGAAACCACTCTAATGTAAAATCCACTTTAGTATATAAATTTTAACCTTGGTTATTACGAAAACGAAGACAATACAGCAAAAAGCAAAAGCAAAATGTTAGAGAAATTTCTTTTATAAACATGATAATACAGAAATAATATTTCAACGAAAAATAAAACTCACGAAAGGGAGCCTATAAGTACATACGATAAAAAATCGGAAAATGATTTTTGGTGTCATTATAAAATAAAAACTATTTATCCTACGAAAATAAAAAAGCATATTAGAATCTATTATCTATAAAGTGATATTTTAAATATTTTTGAAAAAAAATTATATTAAAGTAAAATATGAGTTGATAAAAAACATCTTTTTTCCATACCTCTGTATCCTTAAATCCCTTTTCCGTATCGATAACGTCTCAGCAGTTTATATTACGGAATAAATTAAATTGTGGAATTAATGAAGAATCTAGTTACCACAAAATTAATTCTATCGCAGCTACAAACCTACGAAAACTCGTTTATCTTCGTTAATCTTATCTAATCTACTGTCTGGATTCGTCGTTTAGGATTTTATCATTAACCATGAGTGGTCTAATGGTCAAACATTGGACATAGCTACCGGCGATCCTAGATCGAGTCCCTTTCTGAGCGTTTTCTAGCAACGGAATTTGGCGGGATGTCTTCAAATCTTTATGAAATAATTTGTTTTTTACTAGACAGTACAATTGGAATAAAACTATATTAAAATCTTGGCATATAATATAATCTTGGCATGTAATATTGAGTATTTATTTTTATTTATTTTTCCGGATCCGGTAGTAAATATTCTTACAGGCAACAGCTATTAAGCTGACTAGAATCCTGATGGACGCCCAAATTTATAACATCTTTTAGCTCTTATTTGTGCACAGAATCAAGGATGATATGTTATTTTTGTTATTATTAATCATTTGTATTTTAAAACTCCATTTAAAAAAATGCTTCTTCGTTCAAATACTTGAGATAAAAAATTAAGCAATGTTTTTATGTGCTATGTTTATAAAATTATTACTTTTTTGCTGGTATCTTATACTTTGAGTGGTCTAGTCAACACCAGACGAAGTTGTTATCATTAAGATTAATATTAATCCATATTTGTTTTCTTGTTTCGCAGTTGTAAGCTTATATGTAGTATCTTCAGTTCTTTGTTACCTGCTTACATATATGACATCTTTAATATTGAAATTAATGAGGTTGCCTTTTTTCTGGGATGGGACAAGCAGTATTTCTTCAAATCGGATTTTATCTATGGAATCGAAAATGCATATCTGTTTGAAGAATTGATACCATAAAGTTTACATTGATATTTTGATTCTTATTTTTTTGCTTATTTGGCATAGCATAAAGTTCATGAATTGTTAGTAAATGGCAATTAAAGATATCTCCTAATATCAAAACTAACTTGAGCTAAATTATCGGTTCTGATAAAGCTTACTATATGCTTAGTATTTAATTTAAAGCAAAACGATACTGACGTTTTTTTGATTAAATTACATTAAAACTAGAACATTCAATATATTCTTGCATATCATCTTATGTAATTGGCCCTTCAATGCATTTTCCATCATCGCACTGTCTCAACTTCAACAATATCAATATTATCAAACAATAATTTTTTTTCTATCTTCTGGAAACCTCTGTGTTCTTTTCTGATCAATCGTAACACTTTGATACATTTGATTATTATTTTTTAACCAGTTTAACGTATTCAGAACCTTTTCATGTTCTACTTTACTATTAAAATTATTCTTACCTTTGTTCTTTACAAAGAAGGTTAAAATATGGAACCATCTACATATAGGCAAAATATTTGCTATATTTTATATATTGTGAGGCAAAGTGACCTTTGCCCTTTGATATGACTTTTGTAATTAGCGTAATGTGGAGCAAAACGACTAATTTTGAGTTTCCAATAATTTGAATAATTTCCACCCTTAACACTATTTACACCGGGCTTTTTAGAAAAAGCACAAGAGTGGCGGAATCAGCCCCCCGGTATTAACATAACATGCTAGGGCAACATAACAAATGAGTTGTTTTTTGTTTGTCTCATACTTACGATGTCAAATGAAAAACAATACAATTCAATGTCTCATTTTCCCCCAATTAATCAAATTAACCTTAAATTATATGAAAAAGGGACAAGGTCTAGCTTAGAGAGTTTTTAGAACATTACGCTACATTTTCCAAATTCTGGTTTCAAATAAACCTTCCATTAATAGGATTGCACAGCATATAAGCATTGCTTCACATTCAGTTAAATCTAGCCAGTCAAGAGAAACAGCAGATGGAACCTTATTATTTTCAGTGCTACATATTTAGGTACTATTTTATTGCGAATACAACTTGAACATGTAAATTTATCAGGTACTCTTGTCACTTTGTTGAGCCAGTCTTCTAAGCACCGAGCGCATTGAATAATGTATTTTTAAAATTATTCATTTATTTATTCATTTAAATTAAACAATTGCGTAACAGAGCTGAATTCCCATTTTTTAAATAAAGCTGTTTTTATCGTCAGTTAGCAATTTGTCTGCTCTACTGTACAGAATAATATACAGAACTTGGATTACCTTAGGATTGTTGCCAACAATTTCCTTGTCTGTATCCTTAACAGTTTGTCAAAACGCATACTCAAAACCGAAAGTGATGCTGACAATAATTTAAGTTAGTTCAGAGAAGGCGGTAGAAATCTCAAGCTAGAAATTGCCAAAATTTCTTTGAATCTGGCTGGAATGCGAAGAAATGTTCTTCACAATAAACCTAATTTCTTGTCAAGTTAACAAACGCTTTTGCTTTTGAAAAACTAATCAGATTTTCTTTATAATGTTTATAAAGTGTTTTTTATTCAGACGCAAAAACAAATATCTATTCAAATCTATTTACATATTACCAGCATGCTTTGTTTATGATGCATTTTTTACACTAGCCAGATGTTACAGCACAAATGAACGGTGTATGTTGTCTTTAAAATGATGATTGGCCTTTACTTTGCATTTACAAAACTTGGCAAGAGCATTGTTTTTGCTTTACTTACTTCAATTTCTATTAATACTTTCCTGTCGTTGTCGATGACTTGATTTCTATAAAATTTCGTTGTTTACTGATTACAACTTTTTATCGGCGTGATCATATTGGTTCAAATCAGTAGCATTAAACTTGTTTCATCATTTAAATAATAATTTCCTGGTCACAGGGTTCGAATTAACGTACATACATCGGCTTAGAGCCAATTTAGCACCCTCAGAAAACCTCATTTTGCTACGTTTTTATAGAAAATAAAAATTAACGTGTTATGACAGCAGAAGATTTTTTTAATCGTCTTAATTGTTGTTTAACATCTGGATGTCTAGACTAAATATTTCAATAACAAAATCTTATTCTTAGACGTCATTAAATATGCGTTCTTTGTCATTTGACAAAAAGAAACATTATAAAAAGCTATTTAAACTCAAGACACTTAATATACTATAACTATATATAAACTAGAAATTTAATCAAATTAAAAAAAAATAAAAATTATCTTGTCCTTTAAAAGATTCAAGATAAATGATGAAAAGTACAGCGCATGATTGTGCACAATGAGTGAAAAAAGTTGGGGTATAAAACTAATATTTGCTAAGATTTTTAATCAACTTTAATCTAAGGCATATAAAAATATGCTTCGCTGATTCTTAAATTCGAACCCTGAATGGCATTAAATATCCAACACTCGTTTAAATAGCGTTATATGGTAAATGCCGAAAAAGGTCACATGTGTACAATAAAGGTGCAGCGTCTTGGTTTTGGAACTTTGTTTTGAAGTGTTAATTAAAAACTTTTTTGTTAATTCGTTATATGTCAAGTAATATTTTGAGTAAAATCGTGTCCAGCGAATCGAATCCAGGTCCGTAGCAAATAAATATATCCAATCCAATGAAAAGTTGTTTATTCATAATTGTATTGTCGCTTCTTTTTAACGCTTCTTTTTCTCTACTAATCACACTTTCTCCAAACTTCAATCTATTTTTAATGTAATGTAATTAAAGTAAAGGTTGGCTGATTTGTTGTTTTGTTGTTACATCACGTGATGGTTTTCTTAACACGTTTTAATGTTTCGAGTAATAAGAAGATAGATACTGTTTGCTTACAGCAGATTAATTAAAAAGAAGTTTTGTTATTATAAAAATACAAAAGAATATAAAAAAAATCTTATATATTTTGTAGGTGAAGTAGTTTTCATCATTTGTTATTTCTTCTGTCCAATTTCAGTTCTTAAAACTAATCGCGATTTATATTAATATAGGGAAAAATCGATCGCGAAAAGTTAAATTCACATCGCAATTTGCGCAAGATATATTAAACACAGTTACAACCAAATGATACCATTTTTCTAGAAAAAAATCTATGGCACGAGAATAATTAATAGGAACTTTACTGCTCTTATTTATAAAATGAAGTTTTAAGAACATTCGTTTTAAAGCTTGGACATTGAATTCCTTGTCGATTGACTTCACAACGAAGCTTTGTCTTTTGACCTCACAAAGAGTAAGAACACGAAGAACCATAAATTTTCTGAACTCAAACTTGGTCAAATAGATAAAAGAAGACATTAAAGGTCTCGCGTGTACGTATGTTTTTAATCAAATAATTTTTAATGACAAGAATAAATTCTAATTTGATTGCTCCAGGTTTTGGAATTTTTAGATTGTTCTCTCTCATGTATCCATATCCATATCCATATACCTAATATACCCCTTACGTAAGCACATCGGAAGCAAGTCTAATTCAGTATGTACATATAGTACATATAACCACACACAGAACATACTACACTTACAAACAGCATATACAGCTTATGTATAGATAGAATGTACCGTACATAAAACGGATATACAATCAATATGTGATCATTTTCTCCATTATAAAAATAATGTCGAAATAATAGACTGAGTTATATTTTCTTTCAGTCCTGACAACAGGACTCCTGTTTTTACTCTATTAAAAGCAACTATTACTTATCATCTGGAAACCTGTGGTGATATTTTCTGTCTGTTACTATTCGCCTGTGGTGATATTATATTCCGGTCCTGAAAATAAAAAAGACTGCAAATAGTAACAGACCGAAAAAATCATTACAAACTCCTATCCTGAGAAATATTTTAATATGCGAAATATTCTGTCATCAAATTTTGACTCCAGCTGTAAAACGAAGTTTGATTTTGCTATTTCTCATTATACTTAATTAGCGTTTAACACGTTTGATCCTTGGTGTTACAGGTTTATATATCTTAATTGCAGCGTATACATGTTTTATAATGTTTATTTCTTAGAGCTTTAACGATACCGAGCAATTATTCCAATGCAGTTTTCTAACCTTTTGTCTTCTTTCCCTTTAGTTTGGAAATACTGGTGTAAAAGAACATTAGTTTTCTTAATTTATTTAGATATTAAGGAGCAACTTATAAAATCTGTGCAATACCATTTTTTGTATAAAACCAATTTTAATACCACCCCACAGTTGTTATAAAGAGCCAAATGGCCAACAATGAAAGTTTATACTGGCTAGCTAGTCATTAATTTTTTAAAAGCAGCGGTCTATAAGCCAATGATCCAAAGTCATCTTTTAAGTTTATAAATGCTAACGGTCCAACAATCAAAGTTAAGTTTTCTTTCATTTTTTTGCAATTGATGTTCAGGTAATTCTGTAATTCATATATTATTTTATTGTATTCAAGGTAATTCTGTAATTCATATATTATTCTATTGTATTCAAGGTAATTCTGTAATTCATATATTATTTCATTGACTTTTATTTTAAGTTATCCCACGTTTCATCTCATTGCGACTTTATAATTTTGTAGATTGAATTATATACATATGTATTTATATCAAAAACCGATATCAAAAATGAATGATGACAAGAAAAATATAAAACAGCTTGTCAGCTTAATATTATAACAAACAGTGAAATTGTTAGCACAACAACCGTTTTATGCCAAACTGTAGAAGGAAAAAGATATTGATGCAGTTGGTGCAATAAGTCAGATTTTAAAGTAAAGTTTAAAACCAAGATTTGCTGAAAATATATTGTTTTTCAAGACAAAATTGGCAAGTTGTGGAATTTATTTTTAGTTATTCTATCTACTATGCTTGAAGTTGAGCAAAATTGGTATTGTAAAACAAATGCTGAGAAAACTATTCTCTCATAGGTAAAGAAATTAAGAATGAAATAGACCAAAATCGTCCTCCATTCTCTGGATGGCCTCCAAATGAAAATGAAAATAAAATACGCAAACTAATTTACACATTGGTAATTTACGCAACTAATTTAAAAAGAGGAAAACTGGATCAAGACTTTTAATTAACCGTTTTTAAAAACAAACTTATAAACAAGCAAACATTGCATGACTTTAATGCCAAACAATGTACAATAATCAACTTTCATACATTTGTTTTTGATAATTTAGATTAATTGAATTTATTTGGTATCAATGCATTGTAATAATGGAATCATAATCCAAACAAACCAAATTGTTAATATCACCAATACTAAGAGACGCTCTTTTTCTGCAAAAGCTAATTAAGTAAAGCTAATTGAGTTAATCAAGTACTAATCGCATATGAAAAAGCAACAATATTATCTTTACCTGAAATAGAAATAGGAGAAAATTCATTGGATATGTGTTAACCATAAAAAGCTGATTTGCGTTGGGTATTTGCACTTTGTATTATTAATTTAATTAATTTAAGTAATTTCACTCGGTATTATCTGCTTTGAAATTGAAGGGGCACAAATTATCCCTGGTTGGACAGGGATTTACTTTTGAGTAACAAAGACAACTTTTTAGTAAAAAAACAACTGAGTTAGAAACTACTTACCAGCAATAAACCAGTTTAATAAACCAGAATGGACACAGTTCAGGAAGTGGTTTTCAAGTTAAAACAAAGACTGAAAAACTAAAATTAGATTATGCTGATCTTGTTTTTGATAATGCTTAGGCATTGCCATTAGGTGTGTCAGCCCTAAAATTTTGTTTCCATGTAAATGTTTCTTGAAAATATTTCATGAACTTTTGATTAGATTTTTTTGATTTTTTGCATGAAGTTGGTTTATGATAAGGGCTTTAAAATGCACTAGGTTTGTCACCCCAAAAAGTTTTTTATGTTAGGCAATATTGAGGGATATTAAATTCAGTAGGTTTTTTTTGCGTAATTAGAATTAAAAAGTCAATTTTGCTCTAAAAAAATGGATTTTTGAGAATATTTAAAGAACCTCTTTCTTAGATTTTATAGATTTTTTGCATTAAGTTAGACTATAATAATGTCTTTAAAAGGCATTATGTGTGTCACCCTAAGAAATTCTTATTTCTGTGTAATTGGGATTTAAAGGTCTATTTTGCCCCAAAATAAAATTTTTGGAAAATATTTCAAGAAATCTTAATTACAATTAATTGAATTTTTAGATGAAATTAAGCGTTAATAAATGGCTTTTAAAGGCATTAGGTTTTTTACCCCAAAAGTTTCTTGTTGTGTGTAATTAGGATCAAAGCTCACTATAAATCGTTAGTTTTATCACACATGATTGAAACTTTAGTATATGATCTTAGTCTAGGTCAAAAAAATAATTTTCACAGGACAATTTAGCTTTGCAGACATTTTTTTTCTGAGACTAGACATAATTTCCTACAATATGAACCAGGTTTAAATTTGGCTGCAGACCCCTAAGATTGACCCCCTCTGGCTACTATCAAGATAGACTATTAAAAGTTGGATTGTTAGCAAAAAATATTATATACAGTATATAATATTGATTGTTGGCTGTTTTTTATTAGAGGAGGTCATTTTAGGTGGTATTCTAAAGTTTATTCTGTATTAATTTATTTTTAACAATAAGCAAAGTCCTTATTTTCCTTTTCAAGTTTTGAAAAATTCATAGTTATTTTATTTGATTTCCGCCTTGATTTCTTCTTTTAATCGAGTTCTAGTGAGATCAATGATGAAGATAATTCAATGTTTTTTGCAAATTTTAGGGTCTTAGAATAGGAAATGAGAATGAATGATTAACAATGTAGTGTGATCTAATGAATATGGAAGAACTTTTAAAAACTTCCTTTAAAGTAGAAAATGTTTACCAACTGGAATTTAGTGCAAGTGGTTGGATAAATCAAGCTCAGTTATATCAAGTGGGTGATCAGAAAATGTTTGTTAAACAGAATGATAAAGATGGGGTAATTTTAATATATATTTATCCTGATCCTAATCCTTTACTACCATATTCTAAAAATAATATGAAGATATGTTATATGTATATATATTATTGTAATCTATTACATTGTAATTTTTATTAACAATTTTTATATGAATATTTTTCAATTTTATTTTTAGGCCGCTTTAATGTTTCGTGGAGAAATGCATAGTCTAAAGACAATTAAGAATACCAACACTGTTTCCGTCCCCTCACCATATTTGGTACATTGGAGCCCTTTACTTGGTTTATATACATTAAGCGTTGAAACATAAAAGTTAACAGGTCTTTATAATATTAGGGCAACTGTCACTTAGATAATTAAACCAAAAAGGTATCTTAGTTGAGTTGACTGCTAACAATTTACCATTTTTAGTAGTTTATCATCATTCAGGCAACAGCTATTCTAGCTGACTAGAATCCTAATGGATGCCCAAGGTTCTAGCATATTTAAGGTCCCATTTGTGCATGGAATGACTGATGTTGTTTAACCTAGATCACTCAAGGCTAATGTTTAAGTCCTTATGTTTCACTATAGACTAATTAATTTATTGAGAATGTTTTTCTTGTGAGCCTTGTTTTTATTATTGTATAGACCTGTGAGAATCCAAATGGTGGATATATGTTAGTAATGGAATATTTAGATTTAAAAAGTTTGGCTACTTGGCAGTCAAAGTTTGGTGAAGAACTTGCAAGGTATTTTTTAGGATTTGGCAGATTATATTTAGGAGTATTCAAGTCACAGAAACTAACTATGACGTAAGATGTTGCTGTTGTTTGAGTTGTGTTTTAGAAGTTATCAGTAGCATTAGATGAGAGTACATACTCATCAAAAAATAACCCTTTTTCATAAAAGCTGTTTTCTCTAATATATGGGTGCAGGACATGATGAAGATTGGAAAACTTAGCACTATTTTTCTAAATAATACATAAAACTTCATTTTGTTCATTGGATAAAAATTGTTTTTGTGTTATTGAGAACACACTGATTCAAACGTTACAGAATTTTATTTAAAGCGCAAGGTAGGTTAGGCTTATAAGCCAATCATTAAGTAAAATAGCTTTAGTTAAAAAAGCAAAGCCAATAAGTTTATTGACATTGTATGTATGTATGACCCCTGCCCTCTTTCAATGGTCCAACAAGACCATATAGAGTAGAATATTTCCTGCAATTATTTTTATCCTTTTCCATCTGTTTTCAATATGCACATAATAGCCAACACTTCTTTGAATAATTACATTTCTTGCCCTTCATTATATATGTTATAAAAATCAAAAAATGTTGAAAATCATTCAATATAGAAAATGATGAGGTTTTTTACATTAGCAATGAAACTGATAAAAAAACCCAGAATATATTCACTTATAAGTTATGGTTTCTGAGGTATAGATGTTAATGAAGTTTTATACTTGTTTGTGATACCATTTATCTCTGGTACCCAGAAAGGACCTTCCCCAAGTTTTACCAAATTTCAAAATGGCAGAAAATGAAAACTTCAATCATCGTTGCTAACTAGAAGTTTTAAGTTTTATTTGTTTAAGTCCCTTAAAGTTTGTTTATAATTTTTTACATGTCATTGTATTTAGTTTGCATTTATCAAATATGCTGTTAAAGAAAGCTGAAGTAAAAAATGAAAATTATGTTGGCAAGTCAGACCAAGACTCTCTATCAATTGATCGGTT